>CM035845.1:351913581-352121081 GCA_020510985.1 Pholidichthys leucotaenia | reverse complement strand
CATTTGATCCTGCAAATCAAACATCTTTTTATCCTTTACCTTTTTCAGATATGCTGTCTTGGCTATAATTTCTCCTCTAAGACAGACTTTAGACACATCTCACAAAATAACTGGACTCACTTCCGCATTGTCATTCTACAAAGGACATTTTATGACATATTTATTAAAAAAACGATAAAAAGCAGCAGGCAAACTATTATAATTATTACACTAAAAGGCTTTAAAGCATTCCAGCCAGTTTCCAGCCAATGTGAAACGTTCCACAGGTGGAACACCGGAATTTTAAGAGGTTAAAGATTAAATATTCAACATTCCAAACAGGAGTAGCTCATTTTTCTAAATTAGCTTTAGCATTTTTATTGGTGTTCTAATCACCACAAAATCACCAACAAAGAACAAGTGAAGCACAACAAGAAAACTCACTGCAGCAGACCACACTCAAAAGTACCTAGAGAACACAGCGTGTGTGTCTATGTGGCTGAGTCAGAAATGTTCCCACAGTCCGAGTAAGAACACATGTCTGTGCATGGAAGCTTGTTCTGTCTGCACGTGCATCTCCCTTTCACAGTGTTGTGGTTTTTACAGGAGCAGTACACAGGCTCCAGAATGCTGAGAGGTGCAGGGGGGAGAGTCGTCCAGTCGATCTCTCAGGAGTCTCCCTCAGTCTTCCAACCATAGGCCGTTGGTGGAGGCATGTCTGGCTGACTCTGCAGGCGTCTTCTGTAGATGGCTGCTGCTAGTTTGTTCACTGAATGTGTTTCTATAGTGAGTCTGCTTGGTGGAAGACTTCTGTCTGTGCACTGCCACTCTGAAACAGCTGGCCTCTTGTGTAACTCACATCCTTGGAGCCTTTGAGGTCATACAGAACACAAGTTCATTTTTCAGTGGCCTCATACTGTTCTGGGAGTAGTTGAAAAGCTTTTCCCAGTGTCTTTAATGACACGCAATGTTCTTTGTTGGACAGTAGTATTTTCATTGCTAAAGTTTCTCTCTTAGCCTCTTTCCATTTTATTTTTGACTTGTATACTTTTCCTTTCTGCATATGATGTGTTGGCTTGGGAGCAGATATGCTGCTCTTCTTAGGTGGACTAGAACCTCTGCTCTTCTCGACTGGAGAACCCGGTTTGGTTGGGGATTTGTAGCAGAAGTATGTGGCTTAATTTGGGACAGCTATATTTACTGCACAAGTGCTCATTCTGAAGATAACTACATTGTGTTAACATTGTCTGTTCTGGTCTCCAGGTAACTCCAGCTGCTCAGACATTCCTGACACACTCCTGGACCTGTCTGGATCTTTCTGTCTTTTCTTAAATTGACTATTAATGTTTACACTCATTAATGTACATGATCAGTTCAGCTGGAGTTCTTCAGATTAAAGTGAATCCTCACCATCACTTGTGTGGACTGATTTTTGTGTCTTTTCTTGGGCTCTTTCAGTATTTCTTGTATTAGCAGACTGCATGTAGCATTGTCTATGATAGCCTGTGTTAACTGGCACATCTGAAGGGTGGCTATCATGAAAATTATATTTTTCTATTGCTTTTTCAGCTGTTTTGCTTTCCTTTGTATCAAGATTTGCCCACTCCGTTGAACACTGCACAAATGTTTTCCAACTCCTGTCTGAAATCTGAATTCTATTTTCTAAAGAGCTTGTAACGTGCACACTGCACTCCATAGTGGTCCCTGATAGTCATGCTAGCTGATGGAAGCACGTGTCTGACACTGGGCAGCAGACATGAGGGCGGGACAAACTGGTCTAACATTCTGATCAGATCTAAATGGGCTGGTCCAGGGGTGTCAAACATATGGCTCGTGGGCCAAAAACGGCCCACCAGGGGGTCCAGAATGTTCTCTGTGAATTCACAGCTTTAGTTCTAGTAATTTTCTGACTTTCTACTGATTACAATAGTTTGTGTAAATCTGAGACTTTTTTTCTCTGTAAGATGAGACTTTTTTCTCATCAGTTTCTTTTTCTTCTTTTTACTCATGAGAACAAGGGGCCCTTGATCTTGCTGTGTGCAAGATGATTTAAGTATCCATTTAAAAGTAACGTGAAAGTTACTTTTCCAAGTAACTAGTAAGACATTGAGTTGCTAGCTGTTAGCATGCGGCCTACATATCTCCCGAGAGAACACTCACACGTGATCTGCATTGTTGTTTGTGCAAATCTGATGGCGAACGCTGTCCCAGCGTTCGCCATCAGTGTGGTTCGCCATACAGCAGTGTGGTACCTGTACCAAAAACTTCCCTCCCCAAAGACCTGAACAGCTACAGACCGGTAGCCTTGACGTCCCACTTGATGAAGACCCTGGAGAGACTGCTCCTTGCTCACCTCCGCCCCCTGGTGGAACCAGCGATGGATCCACTCCAGTTCGCCTACCAGCATGGCATTGGGGTGGAGGATGCGGTGATCTTCCTCCTTCACCATTCTCTGTCCCACCTGGAGAAGCCCGGGAATATGGTGAGGATCATGTTCTTTGACTTCTCCAGTGCTTTCAACACCATCCAACCGATGATCCTGAAGGACAAGCTGCTGCGCGCAGGGGTGGACCAGCACCTGTCATCATGGATCCTTGACTACCTCACGAACCGGCCTCAGTTTGTGAGAACCCGGGACTGTGTGTCCGACACGATCATCGGTAGCACGGGGGCCCCCCAGGGAACGGTGCTGGCTCCCTTCCTGTTCACTCTTTATACTGCAGACTTCTCAGACAACACAACACACTGCCATCTACAGAAGTTCTCTGACGACTCTGTGATCGTTGGCCTCATCTCCAATGGAGATGAAGCTGAGTACAGAGGGCTTATCCAGGACTTCGTGGACTGGTGCCATCGGAACTGCCTCCAGATCAACGTGAGGAAAACTAAGGAGCTGGTGGTGGACTGCCGCAGGCATGGGCAGCCCCTCACAGCACCAGTAAATATACAGGGAACAGACATTGAGATGGTGACATCCTATAAGTACCTGGGTGTTCATCTGAACAATAAACTAGACTGGTCACACAATACTGACGCTGTCTACAAGAAGGGACAGTGCAGGCTGTTCCTGCTGAGGAGACTCAGGTCTTTTGGTGTACAAGGGGCGCTGCTGAAGACATTCTATGACACGGTGGTGGCATCAGCCATCACTTTTGGAGTGGTCTGCTGGGGCAGTGGCATTACTGCAGCCGATAGGAAGAGACTGAACAAACTGATCAAGAAAGCTAGCTCTGTCCTGGGGCAGCGCCTTGATCCGGTGGAGGAGATAGGGGAGAGAAGGACGGTGGCTAAACTGTCATCTCTGCTGGAGTCCAAGTTCCACCCTATGCAGGACATACTGAATGCACTGAGGAGCTCATTTAGCAGCAGACTACATCATCCCAGGTGCACAACCGAGAGGTTTCGCAGGTCCTTCCTACCAACGGCTGTCAGACTGTACAACCTAAGCAGGGCTGCTCGCAGAGATAGCAAAAAGACGTAACAAACTAATAGTTTTTTGAATGCAAAGATGCAATAGACTTACACAATGGTCCCCTCCGGCATACAACTAGGAAAATACTGGTCGCTATGGAGGGTGAGAATATGTATGGGCACATAATCATACCATGTATGATAACTAAGTAGACGGTTGTGCTGTTTCATCCCATCTAGCAACAATGCTCTGCACTGTGTGTGTTTATATATTTACATATTTATTCCATCTAGCTACAATGCTCTGCACTGTGTGTTTATATATCTACATATTATTCCATCTAGCTACATTGCTCCGCACTGTGTCTGTGTGTGTGTATATATATATTTTATAGTAATATGTACATATGTATATTAGCTGATCTTGCTTGCTTGTTTTTTTTCTTGCCTTCTGATTGTTGTTCTGAGTGTTGCTATCCCTGTGCTGTTGCAATCCTGGAATTTCCCCGTTTTGGGACTAATAAAGGCTTATCTTATCTTATCTTATCTTATCGTATCTTAACTAGTTACTTTAATCATGCAGTAACTCAAAAGTAGCTCAGTTACCTTTGAAAAGAAGTAACTAGTAACTGTAACTAGTTACTATTTTTTAGTAACTTGCCCAACACTGACCTTATCTCAGAGTGATGCTGAGAAACTATTCCAGGCTTGTCATGATTAAGCTGACAGCTCACGTGCACGATGCTAGCACAGGACGGAACCACACAAGGGGGGAACGTTCAACATTAAATATAGAAAACAGCGCACAGATAGATAAAGAGCCACTCGCCAGAAGATCAATCTGCCTGTGGAGAGAAAGCGAGAGCTGTCAGCGGAGAAGTGGAGTAGGGAATACGGAAGAGCCAAATTACCACTTACTCGGGACTCCAGTGAGGAATAGACGAACCAGTAGGGTAAGGGAGAATGAGCTAGTAGTGCCTGACCGGGTGAAGATCCGTTGCTGAGGATATGGTGAGGTGGCAGGAGAGCACGCGCAGTCCTGAGACACACCCACATGACAGCCTGTAAGGAGAGAAAAAGGAGAAGGTTAGACAGTGTGCCTAATCTTTGCAAAATACGACCTGCTTGCCAGAATTTAGGGCAGTATACCCAGACGAGCCAGCGTTGACTGCGCGGAGGAAGCCTCTTTAAATACGTTGGCTGATGAGCGGGCGCAGGTGTGTCCTCTGCCTCAGGTGCAGTGATGAATTGATGAAGGTGCGGCAGGAGGGGAGGGGCGCACTCTCGCTGCCCATGACAAGGCTTTTGTTTGCTCTAGATTAGATTATTGTTAGGGCTGGGAACGATCCATAATTTCCAGAACTGATTCAATTCCAATTCGATTTGATCCGATCCGATCCCGATTCGTTCTGGGAAATTACCATTTTAACAGCCATTTTACTTGCCAGGAAAAAAAAAATCTTCAAGACCTAATGTTGCAAATTGTACCAAGAATGCTCTAACTTTGTTAATACATAAATTACCACATAAAGAACTGACCCAAAATCAGTTACAATAATACACTTTCTATTATTTAACTTATGATTTCACAAAGTGCTCACCAGTGTTTTCTTTAGTGTAAAGGGTGTGTAGAGTCACGTTAACAACCCAGAGTCAGTAAACAACTTCCACGCATGAAGCACGGAGACATGATCTCACTGTATTTCAGTCCCTCCAGGATTTTGTTGGTTGTTTTTGTGATTGTTGTGGCTCAAAAAGCCTGAATTTGTGGGAACTTTTCCAAAAAGTTGTGACATTTTTGCACTGAAAGTTGTGTGAGGAAGTACAGATTTTAAACTAGCTGCTTTTTCCATAGTTTACAGTGATGCTGTTCTATGTAACACAAGAAAAGCACAGGATTGCAAAAAATCTCCTGTTAAACAGTGATTTATGTAGAATTAAATGCTCAGGAAACCTCAAAAAATGACCAACATTGTATTCTTGCTGAGAACTTAAATTAAAAAAAGAAATAAAAGAATTAATCATTACAACTAAATTGCATTGAATGCATATTGGAGTATGGAGGAAGTTATGGCAGCACCTTCTTGAATCTTGAATTTGAAAACGAAGGCCCTGAAAAATGTGAAGTCTTCTGTGCTGAACTCCACATGAAGCAGACCCCGAGAGGGATCTGCAGAAACGCTGACAGTTGTTGCACCGGAAAATGCTTGAAGTAGTTGCTGAATGTCGTCGGTCATGTGCACGCTGATATTCTTGCTGGCGTTGCTCTTCTACGGCTGACGTTGTTTTCCTCAACAGTCCTCGCCAACTGACTTTCCGGAGTGCCTCTTCCTCCCAGGTATCTTAGGGGATGCCAGTTCTCTTCATATGCCACTTTAGGACATCTTTGAAACACAATTTTTGTCCTCCATGGCTCCTTTTTCCTTGGCTCAGTTCCAAGTAGAACATAGCTTTTGGCAGTCTACTGTTGGCCATCCAACGTACATGCCCTGCCCAGCAAAGCTGTGACACTGTAATTAGGGCTTCAACACTGACTGTGTGTGCATGACACAGTACCTCAACGTCTGGGATACAGTCTTGCCACTTGATGTTGAGGATGGAGCGTAGGTGGCGAAGCTGGAGTCTTGTCAGAGCCCTTATGTGTCTGTGGTAAAGAGTGGCACATTCAATGGAATAGAGCAAGCAAGGATGAACTGCAGCTGCATAAACCTTCACTTTGGTTTTCATACTGATATCATGACAACTCCAAAATCTCGTATAGTGCACCATAAGCCATTGTGCCGGACTGGATCCTTCTTTCCACCCCCAAATCTACAGAGTTGGTGTCTGTGATGGTACTGCCCAAGTAAGTGAAAGATTCAGTTGTCTTCAGTGGTTCATCGTGGACCGTAATCATTTCTGGCAGTTCAGTGGACATTGGAGGAGGCTGGTAGAGCAGCTCGGTCTTAGATATGTTGATCTTTAGGCCAAACATATCAGATGCAAAGAAGAAACGATCCACAATCTGCTGCATATCAGCTGCGTTACTGGCCACAAGGGTGGAGTCATCAGCACAAAGCAGTTCTCTGATGCACATCTCCTGTGTTTTTGTATGGCACAAAGCTGGGCAAAGTTGAACAATTTGCCATCTGTCCTTGTGCGGAGAAACACACCCTTGTTGAGCCCTTCGTTCATAGTGTCCAGCCCCACTGTGAGGTAGAGGGAGAAAAGAGTTGGTGCCAGCACACACCCCTGCTTCACACCGTGGTTGACCACAAAGGCATCACTGGGTTCACCGCCAACTGAGACTTGTGCCTTCATTCCATAGTGGAACTGCTTGATGATGTTAACAAGCTTGTCAGAGCATCCATAAATTTTGTGGACCTTCCAGAGTTTTGTGCGGTCCACGGTATCAAATGCCTTTGTGAAGTCAACAAAGACAACATACAATGGCTGGTGCTGCTCTGCTGCCTTCTCTTGGAGCTGCCGTAGAGTGATTATTATGTCAACAGTGGAACGGCCACCCCGAAATCCATACTGACATTCTGGGAGAACTTCTTCCAAAATTATTTTCAGTCTATTCAAGACAATTTGGGCAAGGACTTTGCCAGCTATGGCCAGTAGTGATATTCCCCAATGGTTTCCACACTCTGTACAGTCACCCTTTCTCTTGTAGATGGTAACAATTAAAGCATCTTGAAAGTCTTGGTGCACAGTACCAGAGAGTAGACATCTGTTGAAAAGGTCTAGTAAAGCTTCGCACAACTTTTCACCACCATTTTTCAGGATGTCTGAAGAAATAGTGGCGAAAACGACGTGGGTGTTGTGCTGGTGTAAGACATCGGGCAAGGAATATAAGGTACAGACCCACCCTCCCATCCGTTGTTATGGGGAATGTACGATCCATATAAGGAAAGATAGATGAGCTAGCGGCTATCTCCCGCTACGAAAGCATATACCAGGAGTGCTGCCTTTTGTTATTCACTGAGACGTGGCTAACTGAACCAGCAGCAGATGCTAACATTGAACTGGAGGGTTTCCACGCGATACGGGCAGACCGAACACCAGACAGTGGGAAGGCACGGGGCGGTGGAGTGATAATGTACCTTAATAACAACTGGTGCAGACCGGAACATATCACGGTTAAACAACAACACTGCAACAAGGACATGGAGTTGCTAACTGTTAGCATGCGGCCTACATATCTCCCGAGGGAATACTCACACGTGATCTGCGTTGTTATTTATCCAAATCCGACGGTGAACGCTGGGACAGCGCGTGACGTCATCCACTCAGTAACTGGCAGGCTGCAGACAGAACACCCAGATGCTGTTCTCCTCATCTCAGGCGACTTCAACCATGTTTCACTGTCTCCCATTCTATCCACGTTTACCCAGTATGTCACATGCCACACTAGAGACAATAAAACACTGGACTTATTCTACGCAAACACTAAGGAGGCGTACACCTCATCACCACTCGCCCCACTCGGGAGATCGGATCACAACTTGGTTCATCTCCTGCCGGTGTACAAACCCCTAGTGCACAGAAAACCTCCGGCCATGCGCACAGTCAAGTTTTGGTCTGAGGAGGCAATGGACGCTCTAAAGGACTGTTTTGAAACCATTGCCTGGGAGCAGCTCTGCAATCCACATGGTGAGGACATCGATGGCCTCACTCACACCATCACGAACTACATCAGCTTCTGTGTGGACAACACCGTACCACCAAAACCATACGGTGTTGCTCAAACAACAAACCCTGGATCACCCCTGAGATAAAAACACTTCTGAGAGAGAAGAAGAGGATCTTCAGGTCGGGGAACAGGGAGATGCTGAAGTCCATACAGAGGGAGCTGAGGAGAAAGATCAGAGAAGGCAAGGACAGCTTCAGGAAGAAGATGGAGGACAAGCTGCAACATAGCGACATCGGTGGGGTCTGGAGAAACCTTAAAACCATCTCTGGGCTCCAGAATTCCTCCCCCCAGGCCACGGGGGGCAGGAAGTGGGCGAACAATCTGAACCTGTTTTTCAATAGGCTTGACCAACCACCCTCCCCCCCCCCCCCCGACTGCACAACAACCACTGCTGCCTCCAAAGACATTGAGTCCTGCTGCCCACACCCCACTCCACCATCACCCCCCCTTCCCAACACACAGCCCCCCAACCTGACCCTCACTAAGACCCAGGTGAGGACGAAGCTGAGGAAGATCAAGGCGAGGAAGGCATCGGGACCGGACAGCATCAGCACAAAGCTCCTCAAGTCCTGGTCAGACCAGCTGTGTGGGATTGTGGAGCACATCTTCAACCTGAGCCTGAAGGTGGGGAGGGTACCACAGTTGTGGAAAACATCTTGTGTGGTACCTGTACCAAAGACTTCCCACCCCAAAGATCTGAACAGCTACAGACCAGTGGCCCTGACATCCCACATGATGAAGACCCTGGAGAGACTGCTCCTTGCTCACCTCCGCCCCCTGGTGGGACCAGCGATAGATCCACTCCAGTTCGCCTACCAGCATGGCATTGGGGTGGAGGATGTGATGATCTTCCTCCTTCACCGTTCCCTGTCCCACCTGGAGAAGCCCAGGAATGCGGTGAGGATCATGTTCTTTGACTTCTCCCGTGCTTTCAACACCATCCAACTGATGATCCTGAAGGACAAGCTGCTGTGTGCAGGGGTGGACCAGCACCTGTCATCATGGATCCTGGACTACCTCACTAACCAGCCACAGTTTGTGAGAACCCGGGACTGTGTGTCCGACACGATCATCGGTAGCACAGGGGCCCCCCAGGGAATGGTTTTGGCTCCCTTCCTGTTCACCCTTTATACTGCGGACTTCTCACACAACACAATACACTGCCATCTACAGAAGTTCTCTGACAACTCTGCGATCGTCGGCCTCATCTCCAACGGAGATGAAGCTGAGTACAAAGGACTTATCCAGGACTTTGTGGACTGGTGCCATCGGCACTGCCTCCAGATCAGCGCGAGGAAAACTAAGGAGCTGGTGGTGGACTGCCGCAGGAAAGGACAACCCCTCACAGCACCAGTAAATATACAGGGAACTGACATCGAGATGGTGACATCCTACAAGTACCTGGGTGTTCATCTGAGCAATAAACTAGACTGGTCACACAATACCGATGCACTCTACAAGAAGGGACAGCGCAGGCTGTTCCTACTGAGGAGACTCAGGTCTTTTGGTGTACAAGGGGCACTGCTGAAGTCATTCTGCAACACGGTGGTGGCATCAGCCATCACTTTTGGAGTGGTCTGCTGGGGCAGTGGCGTTACAGCAGCCAATAGGAAGAGACTGAACAAACCGATCAAGAAAGTTAGATCTGTCCTGGGGCAGCGCCTTGACCCAGTGGAGGAGATGGGAGAAAGAAGGATGGTGGCTAAACTGTCATCTCTGCTGGAGTCCGAGTCTCACCCTATGCAGGACATACTGAATGCACTGAGGAGCTCATTTAGCAGCAGACTACATCATCCTAGGTGCACAACCGAGAGGTTTCACAGGTCCTTCCTACCTACGGCTGTCAGACTGTACAACCTTAGCAGGGCTGTTAGCAGAGATAGCAAAAAGACGTGACAACCTAATAGTATTGAATGCAAAAGATGCAATAGACTCACACAATGGTCCCCTCCGGTATACAACTAGGAGAATACCGATCGCTACGGAGGGTGACAATATGTATGGGTACATAATCATACCATGTAGGATAACTAAGTAGACGGTTATGCTGTTTCATTCCATCTAGCTACAATGCTCCACACTGTGTGTGTTTATATATTTATATATTTATTCCATCTAGCTACAATGCTCTGCACTGTGTGTCTATATATTTATATATTTATATGTACATACACTACTGTTCAAAAGTTTGGGGTCACTTTGAAATTTCCTTATTTTTGAAATAAAAGCACTTTTTTTCAATGAAAATAACTTTAAACTAATCAGAAATACACTCTATACGTTGCTAATGTGGTAAATGACTACTCTAGCTGCAAATGTCTGGTTTTTGGTGCAATATCTACATAGGTGTATAGAGGCCCATTTCCAGCAACTATCACTCCAGTGTTCTAATGGTACAATGTGTTTGCTCATTGCGTCAGAAGGCTAATGGATGATTAGAAAACCCTTGGGCAATCATGTTAGGTCTGCAATGCTGTAACTGCTGCAAATGGAGGATTCTTTGATGAAAGCAAAGTTTGAAGGAAAAAATTATTATTTCAAATACAAATCATTATTTCTAACCTTGTCAATGTCTTGACTATATTTTCTATTCATTTTACAACTCATGGTGGTAAATAAGTGTGACTTTTCATGGAAAACACAAAATAATTGTCTGGGTGACCCCAAACTTTTGAACGGTAGTGTATGTATACTCGCTACTCTTGTTTTTTCTTGTCTTCTAATTGTTGCTCTTAGTGTTGCTATCCCTGTGCTGTTGCAATCCTGGAATTTCCCCCGTTGTGGGACTAATAAACACTTATCTTATCTTAAATACCATCCAGTCCCGGTGCTTTGCAATTTGCCGTTGACTTCAGAGCTTTCTTGAGTTCCTCCATGCTGATTTCCCCACACAACTCATTCCTTGTGGGTCTCCTCTTCAGCTGCTGACATGCATCTGGGTGTGCAGATCCTTCTTGGTTTAGTAGACCACCTAAATGTTCCTTCCACTTGGCCCGGCAAACAGTCCACGATAATTATGGTTGTCCACCATACGCTGCAATTCTTCTGCTCTCCTCTGCCACCAGTCATTCTTAAGAGCTCTCACTTCCCTCTGCACCTTTGTCTTGATTTCAGCAAGTGCCCTCTTGCTCCTCTCAGAGTTCTTCTGAAGATTCCGAAAATGCTTGCTCCTCTTCTCTTCTAGGAGGCTCACAATTTCATTGCCATGCTCCCACAGTGAGGATGGAGCTGGGAGTGGAAACCCAGTCTTCACACATCTGAAGGGAAATGAAAAGGCGAAGAGATTTCACAGTCAAATTAATCGTATTTTTAAATCTCCACACCACAGTAGGGTTTAATAATTTAGTTTCTTTTGTTTTTTATTGATTATATTTTAACTACAAATTAACTTTCAATTTTTGAAAAGAGTTTCAGTCCATTTCCTGGGAAGATTTTTTTTTTTTTTAAATATCAGTCTAGTTCTGTTGAGTAAAAATGTCTCGTACTGCAGCCTTTATTAATTCTGCCAATTTCATTTTATTGTGATTTGATGATTGGTTTGATGATTTGATGATTCTGCTATGATTTGACTGTTGTTGTGAAATGGCGCTATATAAATAAAGTTGAATTGAATTGAATTGAATTTATCATTTTCAAATCTCTCACTTAAGTGCTAGAAGTCCATAATCTCATGAAATATACCTTTATTCTGCATTTATTCACAGCGCTTAAGCAGCAGTTAATTCTGTATCAAAAGTTTGTAAAAGAAACCACCATCATGCTGGAGAAATTATTAATGTTAAAACAAACAAATGATATTTTACTTACAATTTCCGCAGCTCCAAGTCTTCCTCTGTGTTGATGAGTTCATGAATGATCACAAGTCTCTCGACACTTTCAGTTTCAAGTGTTTATCAGTCGTCAACTTTATGTTCCAACTCAGCGCTGCACGCAGTACAAAGCAGTTTATCCCTGCTTTATGAAAACCTAATTAGGAAACTGTTGAGGATGGTCTCTTTTGTGACTAACTTATGAAAACACGGAAGTGAGCCGCAGGGAACTCTTGCCGGATGTGAACCATTTTAACACCAGAGCAGAAGAACGAGTAGTAGTAGTAGTAGTAGTAGTAGTAGTAGTAGTAGTAGTAGTAGTGCAGTAATAATGTTTAAAGTGAAGACTCTATCACTGCCCGCAAATATCCAAAAGTTGTTCCAAATAAGGGAGAAACAATATCATTTCAGAGGAACATGTATATTTCAAAAACCTTCAGTGAGAACTACCACCAAGCAACACTGTATTTCAGTGCAAGGAGTCAGATTATGGAACGATTTTGGACCTGAATTAAAATCATGTACAACGCTTGGACAATTTAAACAAAAACTAAAGGAAGAAATACTCCAAACAAATATACAAGACGACATGTAAAATCACATAAGGATTGACATATCCAGCCTGCGTTGTGCTGTTGCTTAGTTTTGTTTTGTCACATTTTGTCTTAGCTTTGTTCTGAATTGTAATCTTCTTGTTTTGTTTTTCTTTTGAATTCTTGGATGGAATATGGGTGGGCAATATAAGCTGCGGCTTCAGCCATCACCCATTTGGGATAACTTATGTTGAACTGTATAATCAGAGGAGTTATTGTCTAATTTGACCTTGTTGGATTTTCTTTCCCCCTTTGTTATATTATTCAGTTTCTTTTAACCTGTACTTTTAATCTATCCAAAATAAAGATTCATTCATACGAGCACATCTGTTAGCTTGTTAGCTCTTAGCTCCATTAGCGCTTCGGGTGTTTCTGCTTCTTCACCACTGTTTCTGGCTTACTGACCCGGTTTTGACCCGGTTTTGACCCGATCAGACTCAGCAGACGTTCACAGACGTAAAAGCATTATATTAAAAGATTGATCTGTGAATTTTGTGGATCAATATCGGCTCAGTCAAAGATGGATTGATCCAGTTCATTGTATTGATCTTTTGAACTCACCCCTAATTATTGTAATTCTTTATTATCACGTTGTCCTAAAACATCTTTAAAAAGTCTTCAGTTGATCCCAAATGCTGCAGCAAGAGTTTTAACAGGTACTAGAAAGAGAACTCATATCTCTCCGGTTCTGGCCTCCCTTCATTGGTTTCCCATAGAGTTTAGAATTAAGTTTTAAATCCTTCTTCTCACTTTCAAAGCTCTAAATAATCGGGTCCCTTTTTTATTTAAAAGATCTGATACTACCCTATTATTCTAACAGAGCACTACGCTCCCAAAATGCAAGATTACTTGAAATGCCTAGAATCTCCAAAAGTACAATGGGAGGCAGAGCCTTCAGTTATCAAGCTCCTCTCCTTTGCAACCAGCTGCCAATCTGGATTTGGGAGTCAGACTCGATCTCTGTTTTTAAGAATAGGGTTAAAACCTTCCTTTTTGATATAGCCTATAGTTAGGGTGGGATCAGGTGCCCCTGAACCCTCCCTTAGTTATGCTGCTAATAGGTTTAGACAGCCGGGGGACCTCCCACATTGCACTGGGCTTCACTCCTTTCTTCACTCTCAATGAAATATTTTTGCTGGTCATTAACATCTGTTTATTCTCTCACATAGATTGAGTCCCCATCATGCTGTTTGCTATCTACATGTCTGTTCTTTTCATCTTCTCTATCCCCTCACCCCCCCAGCCAGTCACAGCAGATGACTGCCCCTCCCTGAGCCTGGTTCTGTTGGAGGCTTCTTCCTGCTAAAAGGGAGTTTTTCCTCTCCACCGTCGCCAAGTGCTGCTCACAGGGAATCACCTATGCTTTCATGAAGTCCTTTGAGCGCCTGGTCCTGTCTCACCTCAAGTCCATCACCACACCCCTCCTAGACCCGCTGCAGTTTGCCTACCGTGCTAACAGGTCTGTGGACGATGCAGTCAACCTGGCCCTCCACTCCATCCTGCAGCACCTGGACTCCCCGGGAACCTACGCCAGGATTCTGTTTGTGGACTTCAGCTCCGCATTCAACACCATCCGCCCCGATCTGCTCCAGGACAAGCTGTTCCTGCTCAACGTGCCTGACTCCCTCTGCAGGTGGATCACCGACTTCCTGACGGACCGGAGGCAGCATGTGCGGCTGGGGAAGTCTGTCTCGGACTCTGTTAGCATCAGCATTGGATCACCCCAGGGCTGTGTACTTTCCCCCCTACTCTTCTCCCTGTATACCAACTCCTGCACCTCCTCCCACCAGTCTGTTAAGCTGATTAAGTTTGCGGACGACACCACCCTCATCGGGCTCATCTGTAACGGCGACGAGTCCATCTACAGGAAAGAGGTGACCCAGCTGGTGTCCTGGTGCAGCCATAACAACCTGCAGCTGAACGCTCTGAAGACAGCGGAGATGATTGTGGACTTCAGGAAAGTCACAACCCCCCTGCCCCCCCCTCACCATCACAGGCTCTTCCATCACCATTGCAGATTCCTTCCGCTTCTTGGGCACCACCATCACCCGGGACCTCAAATGGGAGCCAACCATCAGCTCCCTCATCAAAAAAGCCCAGCAGAGGATGTTCTTTCTGCAGCAGCTGAGGAAGCTCAAGCTACCCACCAAGATGTTAGTGCAGTTCTACACGGCCATCATCAAGTCCATCCTCACCTCCTCCATAACTGTGTGGTATGCAGGAGCCACTGCCAGGGACAGACTAAAGCTGCAGCGCGTCGTGCGCACTGCTGAGAAGGTGATCGGCTGCAAGCTCCCATCTCTCCAGGACCTGTACATCTCCAGGACCCGGAGGCGTGCTGGCCGGATCATAGCCGATCCTTCACACCCTGGTCACGTACTGTTTGCCCCCCCTCCCCTCAGGTAGAAGACTTCGGTCCATTCGGACTAAAACCTCCCGGCACAGGAACAGTTTTTTCCCCTCTGCCATCAGATTGCTGAACATTAAGTGACTTATTGACTCTCGTGCACTATGTACAGCAGCTCAACCAGACTCATGTCATTCATCACTGTTTTTTCTGTTGCATTATCAACTGCACTGTGGTACCCCATATTATCTGCTACTTGCTAATTTTTTTAAAACTGCCTTGACTAGTACTACTCATTATTACTTTAGTAATTATTTAGTAATTATTTAGTAATTATTAGCATTATTACGTTTTAGTCCTTTAGTTTTTTAGTTTATCTCTTTATCTCATCATGTTTTTAATGTTGCAGCATGGCACCGAGACAAATTCCTAGTTTGTGTACTACATGAACAATGGCAATAAATCTGATTCTGATTCTGATTCTGAGTCTGATTTCACCAATTGCTTTCTGCAATTGTGGGCATTTCCTCTACAGTTTGACAGTGCTATGAGATGACTGTTGTGAAATGGCACAATATAAATAAAGCTGAATTGAATTGCCGTAAAGGACAGTGGTGGTCTTATTTCTGGAAATAGGACAGTGGAGGCAGGAGTCGATCTGAACACGAAATTTATTACAGAACACACAAGATGGTATACATGTGTATCATATAGCATTTAGCTAGCATTAAAAAAGTACAGGCTCTGACTGTTATGGAGGCAGAGCACAAGAGACCGTGGCTCCCGCCAACAGTCCTCCTAAATTGGCTCACTGCACTGACAGCACTCGTGCATCTGATGTCACGTCCGTGCTATCTATTTGTCACCATGTTAGTATGGGGAAATACTGAACATTTACCCCCCCCCCCCATCCTGAAAAGCTCAAAACATGAACACAGATCACCGTAGCTCTCACTTCTGTTTTAACAGTACAACAGCCAGAGAAATAGAACCTGGGACACCGGGTAGACTGCCGGTTAACCCTGCACAACTTGATGGGTTATTCTGCCACCACTGAAACAGCTGTGCTGTCTAAACATATCAAAACACAGTCACTGCTTACAGTTCAACCTCAGGGGCCTCAGGCGAGCCTGCCGTGGGCTTGCCCCGGAGGCGCCGGCTGCAGCGGACCTTGGTGCCCTCTTGCTGGAATCGTGGCTTGCTCGTCAACAATGTCCCAGTCCAGGTCCCATACCAGCTGGATCAGCTCCAGCACTGCGTCTTGATCTGAGGAAGCTGCTCCTACCTTCCACAGACGGCTGGCATGCCATTTTGAACCATCAGCCATCTGGACAACGGCTGGCCTCTTTCATGTAGCAATTCTCCTCCATGATGACGGAATGGTCTGTGGGTCCAGGCGGTTGGATCGCTGGACCCGACCCCAATCAAGTAGTGCACGCAGCAATCAGTTTGGCTGCACTCAGTGCTGCTGCTCTCCCATCTTCGATGTTGGTTGCTGCTGTGGCGGCGTGTCATCTGTGCCAACAGCAAGACGTGCCCTCAGTTGGCATTGCTCTGCTGGGTCCTGCTGGGCCACGGACTCTCTATCCTGCTGTGCTGCAGCGGCTCCCTGAGGCTGATACTTGGCAAGGATGTGGGATGAGTTCCGCTTCTTCTCTCCCGCACCTGGTGCTGGTTGAGGTTGTGGTGATATGTCACTGTCGTTGGTGATGGGATGTGTGCCGGGTTGTCTTTGGTCACCAGGGTCCCCTTTCTCCACAAATTCCCTGTCCTGCAGCTCCACGGTGGCTGCTTGAAGCTCGTGTTGGGCGAGGATCGGAGGTAAGTCCAGTTTGTGCTCTCTCACAGTGCTGTGTTCTCTCTCTGTGCTGTGTTCTCCAGCTGTACTCACATCCGCGAAATCACAATCTCCCCCCCTGCCATAAGACTGCAGCTCAAGAACGCTCGTGCTGTGCGGACACCAATTCCGGGTCCCATGTGGCTGCGGAATGGGACTCCTGCGGTGGCTCCGGTTCTACTGAGATCTATTCGGCGTGTGGTGTGAGGCAGAAAGTAGTTGCATCCACATCTGCATGCAGTGGACTCGAGTCGTCTTCCAAGCTGAGTTTGCTGCTGAGTTGTTGTGCTGCGGTGTCCTGTTGTCCCGCAGTGTCTACCTTAGGGCCCTCCCGAGAAGGTGCAAGGTCAGCGGGCTCAGCAACTGGGCCACCATCTCTATCGGCGGAGCAGCCTGTGGGGAACGCGGACGAGGTCCACCAGCAACAATGCTACCCGGGCCGTCATCTCCAACTGGGTCGCCAACTCCATCGCAGTTGTCTCCAATAGGTGGTGCAGCGTCCTCAACAGAACCAACCGTAGCTAGTCCACCGAGCCTGCTACTGTCTGGACGTCCACCCTCACCCGCAGCATGTCCTGTATCAACAGATCCATGGTGTACTCCTCCATCTAAGACTGTATCAGTTTTTCCTCCATGTGCCCAAACTCACATGTGCTTGTTAATAGCTCTGTGAGGAACCTTGGAGTTATTTTTGATCAAGATCTGTTTTTCAGTTCACATATTAAATTTGTTTCTAAGACTGCCTTCTATCAAGTTGTCCTAAAACATCTTTAAAAAGTCTTCAGTTGATCCAAAATGCTGCAGCAAGAGTTTTAACAGGTACTAGAAAGAGAGATCATATAAGATAAGATAAGCCTTTATTAGTCCCACAATGGGGAAATTCCAGGATTGCAACAGCACAGGGATAGCAACACTCAGAGCAATAATTTAGAAGATAAGAAAATAAGAGCAGTGAATATACATATGTACACATAAATATATAAATATATTAGTGCTGTCCAGCGATTAAAATATTTAATCATAATTAATCACACGATCTCATAGTTAACTCATGATTAATCACATTTTAGTTGCGTATTTTTGTCTCATGAAAAACCATTGTAATTCTCTTAACAGCACAAAAAGTGAGTGGGCTTGCTTTGTACAAATGTTTTTTATTATTATTATCATTGCAAAGCATCCATATCTTCCGTATTAGACCGAGAAAACAAAACAGGACATATTACTCTGAAAATAAAAAAATGTTTTCTTTTTTCCTTTTCATTAGTTTAGTAACCCTGCCACTGATATCTGCGATAAAAAAAGATACATACAAATAAAAAATATATAGGCACAAAAGCAGCCCCTTAAATACAAAATGAAAACAAGAGGAGAGTGTCCCCTGAGAGGAGTAGTACAGTCTAATGACTGTATAGTAGCCCAACTGCTGCAGTTTTAAACTTACCAACACAGCCTCTTGAACATGAACATAATGTAACTGCTAGCACGTAACAGGTGAGTCAACCTAAAGGCCTACTTTCTGTCTTTGAGCCAGTTGCTCAAACAGACAAGCCTATTGACATTTTCAGACAACAGGGAAGATCGTTTTTTCTGAACGACATGTCCAGACAGTGAAAACAATCGTTCACATGGTACTGACGTGGCAGGCGTTGCTAAGTATTTGCATGCAAGGGAGGCCATCTCACTGTGTGACGCTTTATGTGTGGACCACCATTCCTGTAGAGAGTCTTCAATGCCAATCATAGGTTCTGCCTTGTAGCGCTCAATGCAGCGTTCCACGGTGTTCTCCTCTTCATCTGAGGAAGATTCTTGTGCAAACATGAGAGCTGGCTTCTTCTTCTCTGGCTCAGGCATGCTTTGGTCATCCAGTGCTGCTGGTCTCCCCTTCTCCTGCTGCTGGAGTAAGGCACGGATGGAATCCCACATGACAACCCGGTCAGGTTTGCTCAGACACTTGAGGTCCTTAAACCTTGAAATGAAATAATAAAAAATATCAACGTTATTGCCATACAAGCAAAGGCACTAGTAAAACAAAACATTGACCTAATCTCTATTCCAGATTCAGAAGAAAAAAATGGATATTGAAGAGAACCAACCCACAAAACAAAGTGGTGCTTAAGACAAACAAAATACTGAGAAGAATGTAGAATGAATATCTTACCTTGGGTCGAGTGCTGTAGCAACCCTGAGCCATGCGATGTTCAACTTCTCTTTGCGACCTTCCATATCTGCTGAAAAGGTTTCCTTGAACTTGATCAAGTACGCTGGGTCGTCCTCAGTGACTTCCATTACTCGGGACAGGTGGCATAATGCTGGCATCACCACAGAGCAAGAAACAAACTTCTCTCCACCCAGAAGATCTGTCACATATCTGCAACAATATACAAAAGCTCTTTCACAAAACTCTGTCACACACATACGGACACCTGATAGATAACCTACAGTTACAGTGATGGGAGGGGATATGAGGAATCACATGTGTTCCTGCGCGCACACACACACACATTACCCATTTACAGTGCTGTGCGGGACAAACACACACAGTTGAAGGGAGAGAGGTGATACCGACAGACAGACATTAGGGCCTGTGTCCACCAAATGCGTTTTTAGGGCGGAAAGTGCTGAAAACCTAGCCTCTTGGGCGCTTCCTGGCCTTCTCTGTTGTTAAGTTACACAGGGAATCATAGCTATTGAAACAGTCACTGATTATGTCAAAATACAGAAAAAATATACAGATAATCACGAGCTACACTTTGAGTAAAATGAAGCAAATAAACAGTCTACACATAGAGATGGCCCATCTAAAACATGCCACAGGGTGGTATTTTACGTTGGGTGAGACAGGTGCTAATGTTTCTGTCTTGACACAGATCTACTTTAATTGTTAAAGAATCAGATATAGGCTACAAGACATAATTAGGCCTACCTGCAATGCTCCAACGCAGCTTCGAGCTTCTTTGTTTTCTCCAGCTCCGTTGCTGTTGGCATGGTGACTTTGGTTGAGTGTAGGGCCAGGGCAGCTGTCAGAGGTTCAATATTCCGGTTGACACGCTTTATCATTTCAAGGGTACTATTCCATCTTGTTGCTACCTCCTGCGTGAGCGCTTCTTCTTTCTGGTTGTGTGCGATTTGCTGCCGCTCGAGTTCCAGGGCATTCGTTGGGCTGTGTTTAAAGTGTCCCACAAGTTTTCTGCATTTTGCCAATGCGCTGTCGAATGGGCTATTGTGCAGAGAAACCGTGACTGCTCGGTGCACGCTGTGTGCGATGCACGGCAGGTGTTCAAAGGGGAGCTCTCTGGCTGCAGCCATCATATTGCGTGCACTATCCGTGGTCAGTGAAACAACTTTCTTTTCGATGCCCCACTCTCTGGCTACATTCATGAAGTGCTCTGCAACATTATCAGCGAAGTGCCTCTCTTCTGTCTTCATAACAGTCAAAGCATGGGACTGAAGTTTCCACTGTGGGGTGAAATAATGTGGTGTGACCCCGAGGTAGTTGTCATTGCCAAGTGACGTCCAGTAATCTCCCGTTAGCGCGACTATTTCTGTCTGCCCCAATGCCTGTTGTAACTGGGACTTCTCCGTTTCAAACAACGTTTCTATCCGGCGTGTGATAGTAGCTCTGGAAGGAGTTTCGTAGGTCCAGTCGTTGGATGCGATGCGAATTATCTCGGCCAGACCTTCATCCTCCACAATACTAACGGGCCTGCATGCCGTAGCCACCCACTTAGCTATGGCAGCTGTTAGCTTCATTTTAGTAGCAGCATCCATGGGCCGCTGTCGGAAGCCATCCAAACTTGTTTGGTTCTGACGCGGAGGAGGCGAAGCTACATCACTGGTGTGTTTGGCCATCAAATGGTATTTTAAACTGGATGTGCTTCGATGGTAGCTAAGTTCACATCGACAATAAGTGCAAATAACTTTAGTTTTATCGATCGAACCATCCTTTCCTATTTTAAATGTAAACTTTCCGTTCAGAAGTGTCCCTGGTGCGTCCATTACTGTGGCTGACTAGTGCCGCCAGTGCCGCGTGCTTTAGTCGTTGGGTTCTTCTTTGTTTGATATTTGAAATCGTATCCTTCGTTCCGCCACCATGTGTACGTGCGTGGTATTACGGCCAGTACACTGTGCTTATGAAAAACTACGGTCACAGCATTAATCTCGCGTTAAAAAAAATCTCGCCATTAAAAAGACACTTGAGTTAACGCGATAACGCAATATTTTGACAGCACTAAAATATATATATATATATATATATATATATATATATACACAGTGCGGAGCATTGTAGCTAGATGGAATAAACAGCATAACCGTCTACTTATAATACATAGTGTAGAGGATGTGTTCAAGGATGAGGCTGAGTTTATTTCTCAGGTTCAGCTTTATTTAACAGAACACATACTCCAGCAATCTCTCAGCAAGAAAAGAGGCAGATCAATATCACATCACGCTCTTATACTCCAGAACATCGAAGCTCAAGTCACATGGTGCTTTAGCAAACATTCAGTCACATGGTACTTAATCCCAGTCACAATGTAACCCTTTGATCTTCCACCATTGTCTCTCAACCTTCAACGATCCGGAAGTCCCTCTAGGGCGTCTCTCTGAGCCAAAGGCCAAATCTCACACCTCCTCGATATCACTTGCAGAATCAGTCCTTTGTCCCTCGAGACGTGAAGCACACAATACACATACAGCGATATATCTGTGGAAAATATGAACCCAACATATGTGCCACATGACACCCCCCAAGCATCTAATATGGGACAAACATAATCAGAGATGCATGACATAAAAACATTACCACATATCAAATATCAATCCACCAGTTGCCTAGGTCTAAACCTCCTGCCATGCCTGCTGTAAGCCGGCTTCGCTGCTTCTGCAGTGCCTTCCTGCACCTGTGGATTAGAACTGTTAGCCAATCTCTGTGGGCTCCTGTAGAATGCCTTCTCGGAGGCCTGCCACGGCGGGGGGCCCTCACTAACTGCAGTTGTTCATCAGCCAGAACAAAAGCGGGTTTGAGTCTGTTTATACAAATCAACTCCTTCCTGTCTCCTAAATCTAGCAAAAAATGCTTCTCTCCTTTTTCCAGCACTCTGAAAGGTCCATCATAAGGCGGCCGCAAACCTGGGCGTTGAGCATCATGTCTAACAAAAACAAACTCTGCCTTTTTTAAAGCTTTCGGCACAAAAACACGTGGGAAACTGTGATGAACTGGGCCAGGGAGCGTGTTTGCTCCTGTGCCGCTCTGCAACAGCTGAGCGGGGGGGCAATTTGGCGCAGGATTGTCGGGAAGAAATTCCCCTGGCAAACGGAGAGGTTGTGCAAAAACTAACTCAGCTGGGGAGGCCTGCAAATCCTCCTTAGGTGCAGAACGCAACCCCAATAAAACCCATGGAAGTTTGTCCAGCCAATTTGTATCCGTAAGTGCCGCTCTGAGGGCTGCTTTCAATGACCTATGAAAGCGTTCACATAAACCATTATCCTGGGGGTTATATGCGGTAGTGCGGTGGATCTTCACCCCTAGGCTGCGGGCCATCGATGATCAGAGTTCGGAAACAAATTGGGGACCTCTGTCGGACGTTATGTCCGGCGGAACTCCAAAACGCACAACCCAAGCTGTTAAAAACGCGCACTAAACTTCTTCCGCTGTGATTGACGCCAGAGGAACCACTTCTGGCCAACGTGTGGTGCGATCCACCATCGTCAAAAGGTGTGTGTACCCCTGTGATGCCGGAAGGGGGCCCACCAAGTCAACATGCACATGATCAAAATGCTTAGCCGGAATGTGAAAAGGCTCCAAAGGAGCTCTAGTGTGCTTGTGAATTTTGGCTCGCTGACACGCTACGCAGGCTGCTGCCCATTCCTTGACCTGTTTGCGCAACCCGGGCCAAACAAATTTCTCCCCCACCATCTTAATCAACGCGCGCACCCCTGGGTGCGCCAGAGAATGGACCGAGTCAAAAACGCGGCGGCGCCACGCAGCTGGAACCACTGGGCGAGGCCGTCCCGTGGAGACATCGCAGATTAGGGGGGGCATACCAATTTGCTGCACCCTGTGCTCCAGCCTTAACCCTGTTGGTCCAGACTGGAGCGTGCGCACATCCGCATCTCCAACCTGCTCCGTGGCCATGGCTACATAATCTAAACCTACGCGGACCAGGGCTGCGTGCGCTTCCGCGTCGCTGCCCTGGCCCGCGGCCATGGCTACATAGTCTGCCCCCACGGGGCCTGGCGCTGCCACAGCACGCGAGAGACACTCTGCCACTACATTATGTTTACCTGCGACATGCTGGATATCGGTGGTGAAGTCCGATATCGCGGCCAGCTGTCTCTGCTGCCGGCCCGACCAAGGTTCTGAAATCTTGGCCATCGCAAATGTTAGCGGCTTGTGGTCCACGAACGCAGTGAAACAACGCCCTTCCAGCCAGAACCGGAAATGGCGAATGGCCAAGTGTAGGGCCAAAAGCTCCCTGTCGAACGCGCTGTATTTTCGCTCGCTATCGCGCAAGGTTTTGCTGAAAAACGTGAGCGGCTGCCAGGTCCCTGCTACAAACTGTTCAACGACCGCCCCTACCGCTAAATCGGAAGCATCAGTGGTGAACGCCATGCGGGCTGTGGGAACTGGATGTGCCAACAAAACCGCGTTTGCAAGGGCTGATTTGACCTGGGCGAATGCGCGCTCCCGCTCCGGAGACCATTCGATTTTATTTGTGGGTTTTTGTTTTTTTAGTGCAGCGTACAATGTTTGCATGAGCTGTGCTGCGCTTGGGAGGAAACGGTTATAAAAATTAACCATTCCCAAAAACTCCTGCAATGCTTTGACCGTTTGAGGTTGGGGAAAATTTGTTATTGCACGTACTTTATCGGGCAGAGGGACCGCTCCTTCTGGCGAAACGCGATGCCCCAAAAAATCGATTTGCGCCACCCCAAACTGACACTTCGCTGGGTTAATTATTAACCCGTGCTCTGCCAGCCTTCGAAAAACTGCTGTGAGGTGGCTTTCGTGTTCGTCTTCAGACGTGCTGGCTACCAAAATGTCATCTAAGTAGACAAACACGAAAGGGAGGTCGCGTAAAACTGCATCCATCATGCGCTGGAACGTCTGCGCGGCACCTTTGAGTCCAAACAGCATGCGCAAAAACTCGAAAAGCCCGAAAGGAGTTATTACTGCTGTTTTGGGTACATCCTGAGCATGCACTGGGACTTGATGGTAACCACGCACCAAGTCTATTTTAGAAAAAATGCGTGCCCCTGCCAAATGAACCGAAAAATCTTGGATGTGCGGGATCGGGTAGCGGTCGTGTGCTGAGGCGTTATTCAACCTGCGGAAATCACCGCAAGGTCGCCACGAGCCATCAGCCTTTGGGACCATGTGTAGCGGTGAAGCCCAGGGGCTTTTAGAACGTCTAATGATGCCCAGTTTTTCAGGTTGGCGAACCCCTCGCGCGCTATGGCCAGTTTAGCTGAGTCCAAGCGCCGAGCCTTTGCAAAAATGGGCGGCCCGGTGGTAGTGATAAAATGTTCCACCCCATGTTTAGCCACTGTCGCTGAAAACGTTGGGACTGTGAGTGCTGGGAACTGAGTGAGTAGCGCATGAAACTTACCACCCGCAGCTGTGACGTTAGCCTCTGCAGTCAGCGGGGCCACCCGAGCTTTGCAGGGAATAGAGTGAAAAGACATTGCATTAACCAGATGTCTATTAGCAAGATCAACCGATAAATCATGTGAGCACAAAAAATCAGCCCCTAACATGTTGAAATTGACTGCCGCTACAATAAAGGTCCACTCAAATGAACGGCCCTGTAAAGACAGAAGCATAGTCCTCTCACCGAAGGTCTTAATCACTGAGCCGTTCGCCGCTGACACTGACACCCGGGGAACCTTAGACGGCATCAGCCGGTACGCGTAGGAAGGCGTGATGAAACTCAGCTGGGAGCCCGTGTCCACGAGGAAATGTCTCCCTGGGCATGCATCCATCAGGTAAAGCAGCTTGTTCTCCTCCCCGAGAGTCACAGCCGCTACTGACCCCCGGTCTTGGCGTTTCCTGGACGCTTGAAGTGGCACGGTGGGAGGCACTTGTGTGCCTTCTCTGCAAAACGGCAATGGTAGAAGCAAAGGCCGTCATCCGCTCCGCGTCGCCTGGTACCCGCTGCCGCCGTCGCCGGTGCGTCTGGCGCTGCAACCACTGGCCCCAAGCCGTCTCCGGGCATCGCTCCCGGCTCAGCTGCCGCGGCCGCAACCGCACTCCGCTTGTGGGCGTCGACGAGTCGCTGCGCCTCCTTGCTCAGCCCGTGGTAGTCCCGTTTGGCTGATCAGGGTGAATCTGCCAGGGTCACTCTCACCGCTGGCGGCAGGGTCCGGAGGAAAAGGTGGGCGAAGATAAATTTGCCATCCTCTGAGTCTTTCAGCCTCAGCATCTTCAACATCAGGTCCACAGGTCTGTCGTTCTCCGACTCCATCAACGTTAGGAGCCCCTCCGCTCGCTGCTGCACCGAAGGGGTGAAATGGCTGATCAGCGCATCCTTCAATGCGCTGTACTTGTCGCTGTCCGGTGGGTGATTGACCAGATCCTCCACCCTCTGGACTGTGTGGCTGTCCAGCTTCGCCACCACATGGTAGAATTTTGTGTCGTCCTTCGAGATTCTCCGGAGGTTGAACTGCGCCTCGACTGCGCTAAACCAGGAGCGCGGGCTATGCTGTCAGAAGTCGGGCAGCCGGAGTGTGGAGGCAGCCATCAGGCTGGCTTCTGCCGAGCCCCGCTCGGGAGAATTATCTCTGCTCATTCTTTGTCGTAAGGCCACCAGTGCAGAGGATGTGTTCAAGGATGAGGCTGAGTTTATTTCTCAGGTTCAGCTTTATTTAACAGAACACATACTCCAGCAATCTCTCAGCAAGAAAAGAGGCAGATCAATATCACATCACGCTCTTATACTCCAGAACATCGAAGCTCAAGTCACATGGTGCTTTAGCAAACATTCAGTCACATGGTACTTAATCCCAGTCACAATGCAACCCTTTGATCTTCCACCATTGTCTCTCAACCTTCGACGATCCGGAAGTCCCTCTAGGGCATCTCTCCGAGCCAAAGGCCAAATCTCACACCTCCTCGATATCTCCTGCAGAATCAGTCCTTTGTCCCTCGAGACGTGAAGCACACAATACACATACAGCGATATATCTGTGGAAAATATGAACCCAACATATGTGCCACAATAGTATGAATATGTACCATACTTATTGTCACCCTCCGTAGCGACTGATATTGTCCTAGTTGTATACTGGAGGGGACCATTTGTGTAAGTCTGTTGCATCTTTTGCATTCAATACTATTTGGTCGTCACATTTTTTTTGCTATCTCTGTGAGCAGCCCTGCTTAGGTTATAAAGTCTGACAGCCGTAGGTAGGAAGGACCTGTGAAACCTCTCGGTTGCGCACCTAGGATGATGTAGTCTGCTGCTAAATGGGCTCCTCAGTGCATTCAGTATGTCCTGCATAGGGTGGGACTCGGACTCCAGCAGAGATGACAGTTTAGCCACCATCCTTCTCTCTCCTATCTACTCCACTGGGTCAAGTCATTGCCCCAGAACAGAGCTAGCTTTCCTGATCAGTTTGTTCAGTCTCTTCCTATCAGCTGCTGTAATGCCGTTGCCCCAGCAGACCACTCCAAAAGTGATGGCTAATGCCACCACCATGTTGTAGAATGTCTTCAGGAACATCCCTTGTACACCAAAAGACCTGAGCCTCCTCAGTAGGAACAGCTTGTGCTGTCCCTTCTTGTAGAGTGCGTCGGTATTGTGTGACGAGTCTAGTTCATTGTTCAGATGAACACCCAGGTACTTGTAGGATGTCACCATCTCAATGTCTGTTCCCTGTATGTTTACTGGTGCTGTGAGGGGTTGTCCTTGCCTGCGGCAGTCCACCACCAGCTCCTTAGTTTTCCTCACATTGATCTGGAGGCAGTTCCAATGGCACCAGTGCACGAAGTCCTGGATAAGTCAGTCTGGATAATATCTCTCCGGTTCTGGCCTCCCTTCACTGGCTTCCCATAGAGTTTAGAATTAACTTTAAAATCCTTCTCACTTTCAAAGGTCTAAACAATTGGGCCCCTTTTTTATTTAAAAGATCTGATACTACCCTATTATCCTAACAGGGCACTACGCTCCCAAAATGCTGGATTACTTGTAATACCTAGAATCTCCAAAAGTACAATGGGAGGCAGAGCCTTCAGTCATCAAGCTCCTCTCCTGTGGAACCAGCTGCCAATCTGGATTCGGGAGTCAGACTCGATCTCTGTTTTTAAGAATAGGGTAAAAACGTTCCTTTTTGATATAGCCTACAATTAGGGAGGGGTCATGTGTTTCTTAACCCTCCCTTAGTTATGCTGCTAATAGGTTTAGACAGCCGGGGGACATCCAATAATACACTGGCCCTCACTCCTTTCTTCACTCTCAATGAAATATTTTTATTTATTTATTTTTTTTTTTTTTTTTTTTTGCTGGTCATTAACATCTGTTTATTCTCTCCCATAGATTGAGTCCCCATCGGGCTGTTTGCTCTCTACATGTCTGTTCTTTTCATCTTCTCTACCCCCCACCCCCCAGAGAGTCGCAGCAGATGACTGTCCCTTCCTGAGCCTGGTTCTGTTGGAGGTTTCTTCCTGTTACAAGGGAGTTTTTCCTCTCCACTGTCGCCAAGCGCTTGCTCACTGGGGATCTCCTGACTGCTGGGGTCTTTCTCCAATTGTGAGGGTTTCCCCTATAGTTGAAAGTGCTATGAAATGACTGTTGTTGTGAAATGGCGCTATATAAATAAAGTTGAAATGAATTGAATTGCTAGCCAAATGGCGAAGGGCATCTACATATGTACTGTATGAACAACTTGTCATCTTGCTGTTGGTGCTGGTAAAACAGGAATCTCTGGACCATCACGTCCCATGGAACAGCGAAGTGTTCAGTCAGCAACTATACGCAGTCGTCATACGTGTGCGCCTGTCCCAAAAGGTTGAATATCCGCTGTCCCTCGAAGCCCAGGCCATGGAGCAGGATTGCTCACATCCTCTGCTTTCTGTGTCTGCCCAGGTTGCAGAACCACTCGAACCAATGGGGCCATGAAATGGGCAGCTCACCTGGGGTTGTGAGGAATGGCGACGGTGGTTCCAAGCACGCTTCCATCTTCAAGAAAAGTCGTTTTTTCCAGAAGATTAAGTTTTCTCCTCATCAGCAGTTGTTATGTCTGGAAATAGGACAGCAGATGCTGGAGTTCAGGTTCAGGTTCAGGTTACTTTCTTTGTACCCGTAGGTAGATTTGTTTTGCAGTCTGGTGACATCCATATTTACAAGCCACAATTACATTCAACATAGACACAAACACAGGCACACATGAAGCTGACTATAAACATGATAAAAATACTCAAGGCTCCATCAATCAGGGTATAAAAAGACAAAGAGATGGGAGAAAAACCAGAGGTAAGAGAGAAGGGTCATATTAAAAGTTAAAAACTAGTCAAAGAGGTTAAAAACTCAAAGGTCTAAAACCCAATAAAATATTTAGAACCCAAGTGACATCCTACAAAAATAAGTAAATATAAAATGGAGTTAATAAATAGGTACCTAAATTATGTGCAATATACTGTTACATCTTGTTCAACTCTTTGACAGCAGCAGGGACAAAGCTGTTTTTGTAGCGCTGGGTTTTACTTTTTGGGACAGCAAACCTCCGTCTTGAGGGATGAAGCTGAAAGTGGCAGTGCACAGGGTGGGAGTCATCATTTAAAACGGAGGTAGCCATCCTCTGTACTTGTCTGGTGTACAGGGATGTCAGGCTCAGCTGTGGCTCACCAAGCAAACGACTGGACCATCTAACTACCTGATCCAAGGATTTCCTCTGTTTCAGTTTTATCTGACCAAACCATGACACTAAAGAGAAGGATAAAACAGATTCAATAAAAGACCGATAAAACATTGTCATTATGGTTCGGTCAACTTGGAAGCGTGCAAGTTTTCTCAAGCAATGCAAATGTTGCTGACCCTTTTTGCACACCCTTTCACAGTTCTCTTCAAAGTTTAAATTACTATCAATAATCGTCCCAAGATATTTGTAGGATTGTACACATTCGGTGGTCTGGCCTTTTAGTACGGTGACTTTGTGCCTGGGAGTTTTCCTCCTAAAGTCAATAATCATGTCTTTAGTTTTTGTCGTATTCAGCTGCAGGTAGGAATCCTCACACCAGTGAACAAAATCATCAACTACTGGGCCGTGGCCACTCTCACCATCCTGGAGGAGACTGACAATAACTGAGTCATCAGCATACTTATAATGTGTCTGTTGTCATGTCTGCTCAAACACATGTTTGTGTACAGGATGAAGAGTAGTGGTGACAACACACACCCCTGAGGAGAGCCAGTAGAAGAGCACTTTAGGTCAGACAATGTACCATTGACCCTTACTCTCTGCGTCCTGTTGGTTAAGAAATCCAGAAGCCAACCCACCAGATTATTGCTCAAATCAAATTGCTGCAGGAGCCTTTCAACTAAGATATGAGGTTGGATTGTATTAAAGGCGGAGGAAAAGTCCACAAATAAAAGTCTGGCGTGTGTCCCAATAAAATCCAGATGTTTAAAAAGCATGTTAAACAGAGTGACAGTGGCATCCTCCACTCCTCTGTGAGGCCTATAGGCAAACTGCAGAGGATCCAATGCATGCTCGGTCTGCTTTAGGACCTCACATCTGACTAGTTTTTCAAAAATTTTCATTAAAATTGAAGTCATAGCAACTGGTCTAAAGTTGTTTACCATTTAAGGACAGCTGGATTTTGGAAGGAGAACAACCACGGCTTCTTTCCAGATCTTAGGCACATGTTGTGTCTGTAAGGACTTATTGAAAATGTAATGAAATATAGGACTCAGTTCATGTGCACAGGACTTTACCAAGCGCCCACATATATTATCAGGGCCCTGACTTTTGTTCACTTTTACAGCGCTGAACTCCCTTTTAATATCCTGCACCTCAATATTAAAGTGCTGATTGTCTTTGAGTTTCTGTTTCAAATCTTGGGTTTCTGTGCTAAAATCAAAGGAGTCAAAATGACCATAAAAACAATTAAGAGCGTTAGCCAGCTCTGTGTCTGAATTAAAACCATCTAAAAACACACAATTACTGCACTCTGTGCTCTGAAGGCCTGCAATAGTTTTCATACTGGCCCAGGCTGAACCAAGTTTCTTTGTTGCCATCTTGCTTTTCAACTCTGATTTATAATTGTGTTTTGCTCTTAAAATTTCGGCCTTCAGCTCCTTTGTGGCAACCTGTAGCTCAGAAACAGACCCCTCTTTAAAGGCAAGTGCTTTCCTCTGTAAGCAGGATTTAACTGATTTTGTAACCCATGGTTTGTTGTTGGGATATATTTTGACACCTTTACGTGGAACAATCTTATTTTTACAGAAAGCCATGTATGAGCAATTGACGTCCACCAAAGAGTCCAAATCATCCCTGCAGGCCAGTGTGAACATCTCCCAGTCTGTACAGTCAAAGCATTCCTGGAGGCTGTGCACTGAATCCCCTGTCCACACATCAATGTCTCTCGTCTCCACCTTGCCTCTTCTGAGAGCAGTTTTATATGTGGGCAGCAAATGTACACAGTTGTGATCTGAGGATCCTAAAGGAGGAAGGGGGAGTGATTTATAGGCCCTCTCTATGGATCCATAGCACAGGTCCAATGTATTTTTTTGCCTGGTTGGGCAGGAGACATACTGATAAAAGTTTTTAAGTGTCTTCTTTAAAGAAACATGGTTAAAATCCCCAAGAATGAAGTTTGGCGCCTCTGGAGAAATTGATTGCAGCTGCTGGATCACATCAAAGATAGTGCTGCAGGCGGAGTCAGCGTCTGCCCTCGGGTGGATGTACACAGTTGTAGCATCATCTCACTTTGGCTCAGCAATAATTATTCTTCTGCTTAAAGACATTTTTCACCCAGGAGTAAGATGATCAAAAAATGGATTTTCTTCCTCCAGGCCACAGCTGAAATCCCATTCCTTTTGTTAAAACCAGCCTAAGGAATTTCCCCAATGTCCGGCTTTGCTTTTATTGCCCCCATAAACATGCAGACCTAGTCACACACAGACCCACAACTCAACTAATTTCCTTAAACTCTGGACATGCTGGATTTAACCAGTGAATTTTAAAGTACATTATTACAAACTCAATTCTAAACCTTCTTCTTTTCAGAACTATGAAAAGCCAATGGACTCTGATGTTTTAATGTGGAAAATCAATAATATGTGTGAAATGCATTAATCTGTGATTTTATATATATGTATGTTAATGTTTAAATGAATGTTTTTTTTCCTGCATGTTGATTTAGAAGCACTGCTTATAATTTATACTAATCACTAAAGTTATCTTAGTTTAATACATAAGGGGAAAAATTAACTTCCAGTATGTATCAAAGTTTTGCCTCTAAAACCATGTGACTCCAGCAGCCAATCTCGGCATGACAGCAATTCTTCATCCCAGAGCTCCAGACAATAGACTGTTTGTTCATTGGATGGAAAGTTCATTGGGCCTCACACGGGGCACAAATAAATCTGTAGCGTAAAATAGAAATATTAATAAATAATAAATATGATCAGGTATGAATTATTTAATTTATATTGATGTATTGGAATCTGAGCTCAAATCTCATTTCATATACATCAGAAAAGTTAATAACACTCATAAGGGGCACCAGCTTCTATCTTTAAGAAGCAATTTGATCTTTAATTTCACTTTATACCTGTTTAATCACTCAATAAATTAATCAATAATCAGTTTCAAAAATTTTCCGTGAATTCGATACCTGGGCTTGAACAGACTCAGAATGAAATAAATTCCCAACAACTTCTCTCATTTTTAAATATTTATTAAAAGAAATGATTAACAGACATTGCAGTAATTTCATTAATCATAAAATCCATCTTGTAAATGATAGATTAACAATGTCAATATTTTCGGAACCAGGGTTAACTTGAGAAACCAATTTCTATCAGTTTGAGTTAACAGATTATGGAAACAACGCAAATTTATGGAGAAAGTTTACTAATTATGTAAAAAGTCCTTGATTCATCTTAAGAAAATAAAAACGGAATTTTAATGAAAAGAAGAGTTATGTTAAGGGCTTCTTAATTTGCATCTGATTAGATACACAAATTATTACCGAACCTCAGACGTTTAATTCAGCAGATGAATTAAAGTTTGCAGCTCACGTGATCCTCGGTGATGACGGTTCTGTCGTCGTCCTCATGAAGTTTTGAAGTGTTGTTCAGGGGCAAAACCCAGAATATTTGTCCCGCAAATATTCTCTTGACGATGAATGATATTCATGAGACCGTAAGTTGGATCTCGATGGTTGAAATCCTGCAGAAGCACGCTGATTCCTCAGCTGCGCGTGATGTGGAGAGCTGCGTCTTTTCTTCCTGGTAGACAAGCGCTGCAGGTCTTCGGGAATAATTAAAGATATCTGATCAGATTTCAAATTAGAAGAAAAAAAAAAACTTTCTAACTTTAGATAAAATATTATAGCTTCTGGTGTGTGGTTGGTCAAGAAAAATATTTAAAAAAAATTAAAGTCAAGATTAAAGTTTACATTAAAATTAAACAAACGGTGACTTTACAGAAAGTTTAACAAAGAAAAAGTGATAAGTAAAAATTGGAGTTTAACTCCGATTAAGAATTGAGCTCAAAGAAATAGGAATTCCTAGGCATTTAAGAGAAAAAGAAAATACAAAGTTACATAAACAAATTACGAGTTATCTGCTCTGTGTTCAGAAAAGCGACACGTGGTCGAAGTCTATTCAGACGGTCCTTTGTTCTTCCTTGCTGTGTGTAGACAATAGGCAGAGACGGACCAGTGGCGAGAAGCAAGAGAAAAAAAAAGGCAAAAGAGAAAGAAGCAGGGGTCCCTCTCCTTTATATAAGTCCTGTTGAACTTCATGGGTTTCCGGGATCTCAGCCAATGAGTGTCCTTCGTGGGCGGGCTCAATGAACCTTTAGTCCAATAACAGGCCTTGTCTGTGAGAGACTAATAGGATGAAGAAGCTGGGGTTCTATGAAGACTGGTGAAACGTGATCCGTCCACAGGAATACACACAATTTTAAATACATTGGAATATACTATTACACACTTAACCTTAGTGTATCTTATAAGCAGTGCTTCTAAATCAACATGCAGGAATAAACATTTATTTAAACAATTTTAACATGCATATATATACTGTATATATATATATATATATATATATATATATATATATATATATATAATCACAGATTAATGCATTTCACACATATTATTGATTTTCCACATTAAAGACATCAGAGTCCATTTGCCTTTCATAGTCCTAAAAAGAAGGTTTAGAATTGAGTTTGTAATAATGTACTTTAAAATTCACTGGTTAAATCCAGCATGTCCAGAGTTTAAGGAAATTAGCTGAGTCGTGGGTCTGTGTAGGCCCGGTCTGTAGCATGTTTATGGGGGCAATAAAAGCAAAGCCGGACATTGGGGAAATTCCTTAGGCTGGTTTTAACAAAAGAAAGGGGATTTCAGCTGTAGCCTGGGGGAAGAAAATCCATTTCTTTGTGTTACTCCTGGATGAAACAAAATGTCTTTAAGCAGAAGAATAATTATTGCTGAGCCAAAGTGAGATGATGCTACACAGTTGTGATGAAAAGTTGAGGGAACTCGCGAGGCAAATAAAAGGGGCGTAGTGACACAGACAGCAGCTCCACATCGGGTGTACAGATGCGCCGTCTGACCGTGACAGATGTGCAGTACTGCTTATTAATATATAAACATACGCCGCCCCCCTGACGTTTCCCCGTTACCTCTTCCTGCCGATCCGAGCGCAGCGGGGCTCCAAAGCCATCAATCCACAGGTCTGCGTCTCGGTCACGCGCATAAAGCCAAGTCTCGGTATAAGCCATGACACAGCAGTTCTTAAAATCCTTCTGGTAACGTACATTCCCTTGAATTTCATCCACCTTGTTTCTCAGAGACTGTACGTTCCCAAAAATCATCGAAGGAAGAGGAATGTTACCAAACTGACGTCTTCTCAGGCGCAATTTCACACCTCCACGCCTTCCGCGCTTCCTTCTGCCATCTCTCCCGTCTCCCTTTTCACCGCTATGTCCGTCTCTCAAAATAAAGTCCGGCAGTTGCGGCTTAGGCTCAATCACAGCTGCTGCATCAACCGTGTTTAAATGCTGCGACATGTCCCTGGAGTAATGTATCCTGTCCGCCATGATGCCGAATGCGTTTACCTCATAGACAAAGATCCGGAGGAAAAGTAGCAGCAGTGCAAGAAAGGGAAGGAAGTCCATGTTGTTGGAACCAGGGAGCTCTTCGCCATATAGTCCACAAACACTCCAGGGCAGAAACGACACAGAGGATTTCGTAAAAACATATAAAAGTACATACAAACAGACACACAGACGACAAACGTTTTCACCAGCTGCCGGTTGCTGCGTGCGCATGCGCCCTATCCACGGAGTCCACGGAGTCGAACCTAACATGAACTTTATTACAGAACACTCAAGGTGGTACATATGTGTATCATATAGCACTTAGCTAACACTAAACTAGTACAGGCTGTGACTGTTACAGAAGTGGCGCGCCAAAGACCATGTCACCCATGTGTCTGACGTCATGTCCGTGCTGTCTATTCACCGCCATGTGAGTATTTGGAAATACCTAACAGGTAGCACGTGGGTGAAGCACGGGTGAAAGCAGCAGCTGAGACTCTCATTAACCAGGCAGGCTGGGCTTGGCTCCCTGCGAAGGACTGTGGTAAGGCAATCCGGCTGCTACCCCCCCCCCCCCAGCACACTCACCCACGTCGTGTTCTCCACATATGCTGAATTATCCTTTAGACCTACGCAATCACCGCAACATTATAGTATCATTTTTTAAGCACTGGAATCTTATATATTCTTTTTTCTGGTCAGATTTGCAGCTTTTTACTTCCTTGTTTTGTTCACGGAGTGCTCTAGTGATTTGTCATGATGCCACATGTTATTCAATCAGTATGGAGTCAATCCGAAGCCCCGCTCACACTTCCAGGGCACTTTCTCCAGCAGACTGCTACAGCTCTGGTGCTGAATGGTTAGGTACAGGAAATCTTTCCTGCCACATGTCATTTCACTGCACAATAACTCTGATGCTGAATTTTGGTCATAACTATACTGCCATACTGCACCTTACAGTCTAATTGGTACCTCACATTTCACCCTGCGCCTTATAATGCTTCTCTCTACAGTCAGTACCATCTATAGATTCATTAGAATCATCATCTATTTAACCTAGTCGTAGCCTATGTTGCATATAAAGTTATCTAAGCATTTTCACTTTCCTTCCCTGGGTAACTCCTTTGTCTTTTATGCTGTGTGTGTTTCTGTCATTTGGTCGTCTACTGTCATGCATCTGTTACACTGTAATTTCCCAGTTTGGGATCAATAAAGTACATATATCTATCTATCTGCAGGGCTTAAAGTTTTCCAGCACCGTGCCGGATTTCCAGCATTTGCTGTTTTTGTCCAAGCTATCTGCAATGGTGGATGAATAATGCTCAAAACAAATGGTCAGTTCTGCATAGTTTGGACTTCTTTTAAGATATTTAGAGTGGTGAATATAGTCGTTGGGATGGTGGAACGTGTTAAGCTTGCACACTCCACTGATCTTTATAGAAAGTCTAGATAGCTCACGCCCCATTAGCAAGTACAGAACCAAGTGAAGCGGTACCCAGTCAAGTCCCCCCATAACCAACTCGACCCACAGCAAACTTGCCTGGAAGCATATCCGTGCAGGCCGTACATTACCTGAACTGTCATCACCATCAGCTGTGTCTCAGTTTAAGTTCTGCATCCTCCAAATGCGCATTTCTAGGCCAGATACGTCACTGTTTGTTCACAGTTTTGGACTTTGTGGCTCAATAAGTCCTGAACAAAACATACTTCATGGTAGTCTCTCGGGAGCCAAGAAAGACATGTTGTGCAGTAATCTGTGGACATGCATGTGGCTTCAGAGGCCGAAATCCAAAGCGCACAGTTGGTTGCAGGTCGGGCATGGAATGCCGGCTGTCGGAAAGGTGGAAGACGTTCTGTGTCACCGATCGCGTGCAACTGCAAGGCATTGGCGGCGGTTATCTTCACATGCTGTTACGAACCTCCTTATCGCAGCATGCCAAGCAGTTCTGCCAGCTGCAGTGGCCTCAAGTTCTCGCGGCTGGAGGTCTGCCCACTTGAGGTTTGCCTTGAGGTTGTCCTTGAACCTCTTCTTTGGGTGACCCTGGTTGCAACTGCCCTGTGCCAGTTCTCCCTAGAAGAGCTGTCAGGGGATTTGGGACTTATCCATGCGGATGAGGTGGCTAGACCATCAAAGCTGGGCCTGGATGATCTTCGCTTCGATGTTTGGAAGGCCTGCTCGGTCGAGGACCTTCTGGTTGGTAACGCGGTCCTGCCAACGTATCCACATGATTGACTGCAGAGAGCGTGTGTGGAACTGTTCCAGCTGTTTGATGTGTCTGCAGTACAGGGTCCATGTCTTGCAGCCATACAGCAGTGATGATAGGACCACTGCACTATACACCTTGAGCTTGGTGGAGAAATGGATGTCTTTGTGATACGGTATCTGCCAAATGCCTGGCTTGCTTTCTGGATCCTTGCTGATATTTCACTGTCCAGGGAAGGGCAAGTACCTGGGCAGCACCATGAGATGCTGCTGCCCAGGTACTTGAAGTTATCAACATTCTTCAGCAATTTGCCATCTATGGTAATGCTTGGCTGTTGGGGGATACTGCGTGGTGTGGGCTGGAAGAGTACTTCTGCCTTGCTGAGGCTGATTGTCAGGCCAAACATCTTAGATGCTTTGGAGAACTTATCGACAATTAACTGTAGGTGGTTCTCCTCGTGGGCCATCAGAGCACAGTCATCAGCAAACAGGGCTTCTGTTATGAGCCTCTCCAGTGTCTTGGTCTTTGTCGTAAGGCGCCTCAGGTCAAACAATGATCCGTCCAGATGGTATCTGATGTAGATACCCAGGTTGAGGTCTCTGACAGCTCGTAACAGCACTTGCATGAAGAAGAGGTTGAACAATACAGGTGCAAGGACACAGCACTGTTTCACGCCATTGGAAATGCTGAATTTCTCATATGGTTCACTGTCTAACAGAACTTCTTCTGTCATGTTGTCATGAAACAGCTGGATGAGCATGGTGAGCTTCACTGGGCAACCAGGTTTTACCAGAATGATCCATAGTGCATCTCTGTTGACAGTGTCGAACACCTTGGTCAGGTCAATGAAGACTGCATAGAGGTTCATGTTCTGCTCCAAGCATTTCTCCTGAATCTTTCTCACTGCAAAGACCATGTCAACAGTGCTGCGATCAGGGCAGAAACCACACTGTGACTCAGAAAGTTTCTTTTCTGAGACTGTCGAGATCAGCCTGTTCAGGATGACGCGGGCAAGGATTTTTCTGGCAATAGAGAGGAGGAATATACCTCTGTAATTCCCACAGTCTGCTCTGGAGGCCTTGTTTTTGTACAGGGCGACAATCATTGAGTCACACAGGTCTGCTGGCATTACCTCCTCTTCTCAGATACTGGTAAGAACAGTATGGAATGCCTGTAGAGCCTCTTCGCTAAGTGCCTTGTACACTTCTGTGGGAATGCTGTCCTTGCCAGATGCTTTGCAATAGCTCATCCGTTTGATAGCCTTCCTGACTTCGATCAGGGAAGGAGTGTTGTCAAGTTCTTGGCTTGCCGGCTGTTGAGGGATCTGGTCCAGTGCAGATTGATCAACTGAAGAAGGGTGGTTCAGAGTTGGCTGAAGTGTTCTTTCCATCTGGTGTTGATGGCAGCCTTGTCCTTGATGAGTGTGGATCCGTCTGCTGACAGCAAGGGGACAGAACCAGATTTCGAAGGGCCGAAGGCCGACGTGATGGAGGTGAAAAACTGCTTCGAGTTGTTGGGGTCAGCGAAGCTTTTAACCTCCTCACCTTTCTTCTCCCACCACTTGTCATGCATCCTGCAAATCTCCCTTTGGGCTAGAGCCTGGTAAGATTTGAACCTCTCCCTCTGAGGGATGGAACCTGGGTCGTTTTGCTACTCCATGAATGCCTTGTTTTTCTTGGCAAGTAGGTCTTTGATGGCACTGTCGCTCTCATCGAACCAGTCCTGATAGGTCCGGTGCTTGGGGCCAAGCACTGACTTCGCTGTCTCTGTCATCACTTCTCTGAATTGGTTCCACTTCTGGATTGGGTCTCTTGTCAGTGGTCCCACAGCAGACAGCTTCTCATCCAGTCTGTCCTGGAACTTACGCAGGTGGAAAGGCTGCAGGAGTTTGGCTGTGTTGAAGGTACAGCGGACAAGCTTTGGGCACTTTGGATAGTGTGGAACGATGTGCAGTTTCAGGGTGGAGCGAACAAGTCTGTGATCTGTTCAGCATTCTGCTCCATGCATGGCTCTGGTGACAAGAACATCCTGAATATCTCGCTGACGGACAATGACATTATCTAACAGGTGCCATTGTCTGGATCTAGGATGCATCCAAGTAGTCTTGTATTTGTCTGACATTCTAAATATGATGTTGTTGCCAAAAACAATTAGCCAAGTTAGAAGCCTGTCTTAAGGAAATCAAAGCTTGGATGACTTGTAATTTCCTGCTATTAAATTCAGATAAGACTGAAGTCATTCTTGTTGGTCCAAAAAACCTTAGAAATTCCTTTCCAAATCAAACTTTCAGTTTGGATGCAGTTACTCTTTCTCTTAATAGCTCTGTGAGGAACCTTGGAGTTATTTTTGATCAGGATTTGTCCTTCAATTCACATATTAAATTTGTTTCTAAGACTGCCTTCTATCATTTGCGTAATATTGCCAAGATTAGGAGCATCTTGTCTCAGAGTGATGCTGAGAAGCTGATCCACGCTTTTGTTAGCTCGAGATTAGATTATTGTAATTCTTTATTATCAGGCTGTCCTAAAACATCTTTAAAAAGTCTTCAGCTGATCCAAAATGCTGCAGCAAGAGTTTTAACAGGTACTAGAAAGAGAGATCATATCTCTCCGGTTCTGGCCTCCCTTCATTGGCTTCCCATAGAGTTTAGAATTAAGTTTAAAATCCTTCTTCTTACTTACAAAGCTCTAAACAATCAGGCTCCTTTTTATTTAAAAGATCTGATACTACCGTATCATCCTAACAGAGCACTACGCTCCCAAAATGCAGGATTACTTGTAATACCGAGAATCTCCAAAAGTACAATGGGAGGCAGAGCCTTCAGTTATCAAGCTCCTCTCCTGTGGAATCAGCTGCCAATCTGGATTCGGGAGTCAGACTCGATCTCTGTTTTTAAGAATAGGGCTAAAACCTACCTTTTTGATATAGCCTACAATTAGGGAGGGATCATGTGTTTCTGAACCCTCCCTTAGTTATGCTGCTAATAGGTTTAGTCAGCCGGGGGACCTCCAGTAATGCACTGGGCCTCACTCCTTTCCTCACTCTCTATGAAATATTTTTTTTTTTTTTTTTTTTGCTGGTCATTAACATTTGTTTGTTCTCTCCCATAGATTGAGTCCCCATCGTGCTGTTTGCTCTCTACATGTCTGTTCTTTTCTTCTTCTCTATCCCCTCACCCCCCAGCCAGTCGCAGCAGATGACTGCCCCTCCCTGAGCCTGGTTCTGCTGGAGGTTTCTTCCTGTTAAAAGGGAGTTTTTCCTCTTCACCATCGCCAAGTGCTTGCTCACAGGGGATCGCCGATTGCTGGGGTCTTTCTGCAACTGTGGGGGTCCCCCCTACAGTTGATAGTGCTATGAGATGACTGTTGTTGTGAAATGGCGCTATATAAATAAAGTTGAATTGAATTGAAATTTATGCAGATTGTTTTCTCTATGCCATGTGTCAACACAACAGAGATAAGCTATGGAGAGCTTGCTCCTTCTGTAATAGATAGCATGGTAGAATGTGTTGCAGCTTCTCTGCATCAGACTCTAGACAGGGTGGGCTTTTTAAAAAAGAAAAAGTCTAATCAGAGATTTCTAACTCCTTGGTTCAACACAGAAACTCGTAGCTTAAAACAGACGACTTGTCAATTAGAAAGAAAATGGCACTCCACTACATCTTTTAATTTATAAAAAAAATCTCTTAGAAAAGCTAGAACAAGTTATTATTCTGCATTAATTGAAGAGAACAAGAATAATCCCAGGTTTCTTTTCAGAACTGTGCCCAGGCTGACAAAGAGTCAGGACTCTGTCAATCCTAGCATTCCCTTAGAGCCTACTAGTCAGGACTTTATGAACTTTTTCAATAATAAAATTTTATCTATCAGAGATAAAATCAGTTTCTGATTCTTCCCACCGATAACTTAAATACAGTAACTACTACAACTCCTTCAACTGATATCTGTTTGAATGAGTTTACGCCAATTGACCTTTTAGAGTTAGATAAAATAATTGCCTCATCCAAGCCTTCAACTTGTCTTTTAGACCCTATTACTACCAGGTTATTTAAAGAAGATTTCCCATTTATTGGTAGCTCTATTCTTCAAATAATCAATTCTTCATGAACATTAGGCCATGTACTGCAGGCTTTTAAAACTGCTGTAATTAAACACTTACTCAAAAAGCCTATGCTGGATCCAGGAGTTTTAGCTTACTATAGACCAGGGGTGTCCAACCATGTGCCATGGAGAGCCAATACCCTGCAGGTTTTACCTCCAACCAGTGTCTTCAACAGCAGATTTCAGTGAACTTCTTCCCACTGATTGCTGATAAGTGAAAACACCTGCTGAAGAGACTGGGTAGAAGAGAAAACCTGCAGGGTCTTGGCTCTCCGTGGCACATGGTTGGACACCCCTGCTATAGACCAATCTCTAATCTGCCTTTCATTTCAAAAATCTTAGAAAGAGTTGTTGCTATGCAATTATTTGACCACTTGCAGGGAAATGGTTTATTTGAAGAGTTTCAATCTAGGTTTAGAATCCATCATAGTACTGAAACAGTCTTAGTGAAGGTCACTAATGACCTCCTTATCGCATCTAATAATGGGCTTGTTTCTGTACTTGTCCTTTTAGACCTTAGTGCAGCTTTTGATACGATCGATCATAATATTCTACTTGATAGATTAGAACACTGTGTTGGACTTAGTGGAACTTCATTGCAGTGGTATAGATCTTATTTATATGTTATATGTTGTGCTATATGTTCATATATTTAGTCCATCTAGCTACAATGCTCCGCACTGTGTGTTTATATATCTATATATTTATTCCTCGCATCGCATCGTGTGTCTATATACTTATGTTTATATGTACATATGTATACTCGCTGCTCTTGTTTTGTTTTTTTTTCCTTGCCTTCTGATTGTTGCTCTGATTGTTGCTCTGAGTGTTGCTATCCCTGTGCTGTTGCAATCCTGGAATTTCCCCGTTGTGGGACTAATAAAGACTTATCTTATCTTATCTTATCTTATCTTATCTTATTTATTTGACAGGTTCCAGTTTGTTCATGTCAATAATGAGTTTTCTTCCAACTCAAAGCTCAGTCATGGAGTTCCACAGGGATCTGTGCTAGGCCCTACTCTTTTTAGCCTATATATGCTTCCGTTAGGCAACATTATTAGAAAGCACTGCATACATTTTTCATTGTTATGTAGATGACACACAATAATACCTGTCATTGAAGCCAGATGATATTAATCAATTAGCCAAGTTAGAAGCCTTTCTTAAGGAAATCAAAGCTTGGATGACTTGTAATTTCCTGCTTGACTTGTAAGTTCCTGCTTGACATTCAAACCGCTGCCATAACAGGGAACATCCGTGGTATGTACGATGGCATCAAGAAAGCACTTGGTCCGGCTCAGAGCAAGACGGCCCCCCTCAAATCCTCCACTGGGGAGATGATCACAGAAAAGAACAAGCAGATGGAGAGATGGGTGGAACACTACTCTGACCTCTACTCCAGACAGAACACTGTGACACCGTCAGCCCTTGATGCCATCGACTGCCTGCCATCCATGGACGAACTTGACGCCGAGCCAACCATCGACGAACTCAGCAAGGCCATTGATAGCTTGACCGCTGGCAAGGCACCCGGCAACAACGGCATACCCCCCGACCTGATCAAGCACTGCAAGACCGCCCTACTGCTGCCATTGCATGACGTCCTCTGCCAGTGTTGGAAGGAAGGTGCCGTACCACAGGACATGAGGGATGCCAAGATCATCACCTTCTACAAAAACAAAGGGGAGAGAAGTGACTGCAACAATTACAGGGGCATCTCCCTCCTCAGCTTTGTTGGCAAAGTCTACGCACGAGTTGTTCTCGTTCGTCTACAGAAGCTTGCCGAACGTGTCTACCCCAAGTCTCAGTGTGGTTTCCGCGCTGAGCGATCGATGGTAGACATGATATTCTCCATCCGCCAACTCCAGGAGAAATGCAGAGAACAGAACATGCCCCTGTACGTCACCTTCATCGACCTCACCAAAGCGTTTGATCTGGTCAGCAGAGAGGGCCTTTTCAAGATCCTGCCAAAGATAGGATGCCCACCCAAAGTTGCAAAGCCTCATTGAATCGTTTCACACCAACATGCAGGGGATAGTGCAGCCCGATGGCAACGTCTCAGAGCCATTCAACATACGCAGCAGAGTGAAACAGGGCTGTGTACTTGCGCCATCCCTCTTTGGGATTTTCTTTGCTATGCTCCTGAGGCATGCCTTCAGCACAGCAACAGAGGGAATCTACCTGCACACAAGATCTGACGGCAGGCTTTTCAACCTCGCCCGCCTGAAAGCCAGAACCAAAGTACGCGAGGCTCTAATCAGAGACATGCTGTTCACAGACGACGCTGCAGTCGTAACCCACACACAGCAGGAGCTTCAGACCCTGATGGACCGCTTCTCCCAGGCATGCAAGGACTTCGAGCTTACCATCAGCCTGAAGAAGACTAACGTCTTCGCGCAAGGCACGGAAGCACCACCAACCATCACCATTGACGACTACGAGCTGGAGGTCGTGAATCAGTTCACGTACCTGGGGTCCACGATCAGCAACAACCTCTCCCTTGATACAGAGATCAACAAGAGGATTGGAAAATCAGCCTTCACACTTGCTCGCCTCACCGCATGAATGTGGGAGAATCCCAAACTGTCTGTCAAGACGAAGATGGCAGTGTACAACGTCTGCGTCATCAGCACACTGCTCTATGGGAGTGAGACGTGGACAACATACGCCCGGCAGGAAAAGAGACTGAACTCCTTCCACTTGCGCTGCATTCGCCACATCCTGGACATATCCTGGCAGGACAAAGTGCCCAACACAGAAGTTCTGTCTCGCGCCGGCCTTCCCTCCATGTTCACTCTACTCAGGCAGCGCAGGCTCCGCTGGCTAGGCCACGTTCACCGTATGGAGGATGGCAGAATCCCCAAAGGATTATTTTGCTGCTAATAGGTTTAGTCAGCCGGGGGACCTCCAGTAATGCACTGGGCCTCACTCCTTTCCTCACTCTCAATGAAATATTTTTTTTGCTGGTCATTAACATTTGTTTGTTCTCTCCCATAGATTGAGTCCCCATCGTGCTGTTTGCTCTCTACATGTCTGTTCTTTTCTTCTTCTCTATCCCCTCACCCCCCAGCCAGTCGCAGCAGATGACTGCCCCTCCCTGAGCCTGGTTCTGCTGGAGGTTTCTTCCTGTTAAAAGGGAGTTTTTCCTCTCCACCGTCGCCAAGTGCTTGCTTACAAGGGATCGCCTGATTGCTGGGGTCTTTCTGCAACTGTGGGGGCCCCCCCTACAGTTGATAGTGCTATGAGATGACTGTTGTTGTGAAATGGCGCTATATAAATAAAGTTGAATTGAATTGAATTGAATTCAAAGACGTCCTCTACGGAGAACTGGCAACTGGCAGGAGAGACGTTGGCCGCCTACAGCTGCGCTTTAGAGACGTCTGCAAGAGAGACATGAAGGCCCTGGAGATCAACACAGAGCGCTGGGAGTACCTTGCAACGGACCGCTCCAGATGGAGAGGCACCCTGACCAGACAGCTCAAGGCGGGTGAAGAGAGACTGACTGCTGCAGCAGATGAAAAAAGGACCCGCAGGAAGAACTGCCACAGACCCAGCAGCATGGAGACCACCCACAAGTGCGACCTCTGTGACAGGGACTGCCATTCGCGCATCGGCCTGTTCAGCCACAGGCAGTGCTGTTCCAGCAGAGTAGACGTTTAGGATTCTCTTCCATGGTCATCATAGACCGACGGAGGCCGACTTGACTTGAAATTCAGATCAGTCTGAAGTCATTCTTGTTGGTCCAAAAAACCTTAGAAATACCTTTCCAAATCAAACTCTTAATTTGGATGTGGTTACTCTTTCTCTGAATAGTTCTGTGAGGAACCTTGGAGTTATTTTTGATCAAGATCTGTTTTTCAATTCACATATTAAATTCATTTCTAAGACTGCCTTCTATCATTTGCGTAATATTGCCAAGATTAGGAGCATTTTGTCTCAGAGAGATGCTGAGAAACTGAGCCACGCTTTTGTTAGCTCTAGATTAGATTATTGTAACTCTCTATTATCAGATTGTCCTAAAACATCTTTAAAAAGTCTTCAGTTGATCCAAAACGCTGCAGCAAGAGTTTTAACAGGTACTAGAAAGAGAGATCATATCTCTCCGGTTCTGGCCTCCCTTCACTGGCTCCCCATAGAGTTTAGAATTAAGTTTAAAATCCTCTTTCTCACTTTCAAAGCTGTAAACAATCAGGCCCCTTTTTATTTAAAAGATCTGATATTACCCTATTATCCTAACAGAGCACTACACTCCCAAAATGCTGGATTACTTGTAATACCTAGAATCTCTAAAAGTACAATGGGAGGGGGGCAGACCCTTCAGTTATCAAGCTCCTCTCTTGTGGAACCAGCTGCCAATATGGATTTGGGAGTCAGACTCGATCTCTGTTTTTAAGAATAGGGTTAAAACCTTCCTTTTTGATACAGCTTACAATTAGGGAGGGATCATGTGTTTCTGAACCCTCCCTTAGTTATGCTGCTATTAGGTTTAGAAAACCGGGGGACCTTCAATAATTGCACTGGGCTTCACCCCTTTCTTCACTCTCAATGAAATATTTTTTTTTTTTTTTTTTTGCTAGAACCCCTTGACGTCAATTGTCGCAAATTCGCATCTTCTAACTTACTAACTTAATTTAGCATCTACTTGAAAGCAAAAACACAAGTGAATTTTTTTTTTTTTTATAATTGGAAATAAATTCAGGCGTCAAGGGGTTAACATCTGTTTGTTCTCTCCCATAGATTGAGTCCCCATCGTGCTGTTTGCTCTCTACATGTCTGTTCTTTTCATCTTCTCTATCCCCTCACCCCCCAGCCAGTCGCAGCAGATGACTGCCCCTCCCTGAGCCTGGTTCTGCTTGAGGTTTCTTCCTGTTAAAAGGGAGTTTTTCCTCTCCACCGTCACCAAGTGCTTGCTCACAGGGGAGCACCTGATTGCTGGGGTCTTTCTGCAATTGTGGGGGCTTCCCCTACATTTGAAAGTGCTATGAGATGACTGTTGTTGTGAAATGGCGCTATATAAATAAAGTTGAATTGAACTGAACTGAATTGTTGCTGTTCACAATTTATTGTTAAAATCCATGCTGCAAATGTTGCCCATTCCATTAAAAATAGTAAATCAATGGCCTTTTCCATGTAACCTTTAGTGAATGGTTGCTAAACAAATCTTATTCCACCAGTGAATTAGTTCACTTGACTGAGTTCCACAAACCCTTATTCATGTATTTCATGTTATAGATTGTAGGTCATTCTGTACATAATTGTCATATAATGGCCCCTATGGGGCAGGAGAGACAGACCCAGGTGCTGAATTGTGTTTGTACATTTATTAACAAAAGAAACATAAAAGTCCCAAAAACTGTGCAGACATCCAAAAATGCAAACAAGAGAAAACTTACAGCTGGCATCCCTGGGCCAGTATCGCCCAGTGGACGCGAGAGTAGAACAGGGGGAATACGAATGAGAATACCAGTTGACATTCAATAGTGCACCGAAGAGAGAATGAAAAGGAGCAGACTAAATACAAGTCAGTAACAATGTAAATGACCACAGGTGTAGGTGCACCTGAACAAGGGGAAGGAGAGAATCATAATAGTAGCTGGAATCAGCTGGTGATGATGAGAAGGGAGTAGTCGGACTGGCAGTCTGACAGGCAACACCCACACAAGGTGCTGACCTGGAAGTGTTGCCTGACAGCTGTCAGTCCACAAAACCAATATGAAAAATAAACAAACTCAGATACAGACTAGAAAATAATTACAAATGAAACAAGACATGGCCGAAACAGACTGAAACATAAACAGAGAAAATAGAAGGCAGTATAACTACTCAAAAGGCAAAACAACATACAACAAATAATTATAAATGCAGGAAAAAGCCACAAGTCTGAGTCCGACAGAACATCCAGACTCAGTTTGTGACACATAATTATATAACTTGAAAGCAACAGCATCCTGTTAGATGTTTGCACCATAGAGTGAGATTGAGTACTATTGCCACCTGCTGACCTTCCTTGGTATTGCTGTTTCAAACAGTCCACCATAATCTAGTCTGAATTTATCAGTGGGTATGGCAGATATGCTACTAGCTAGTTTCAAGGAAAATTATTTTCATGTACAGTGGGACAAAAAAGTATTTAGTCAGCCACCAATTGTGCAAGTTCTCCCACTTAAAAGATGAGAGAGGTCTCCAATTTTCATCATAGGTATGCCTCAACTATGAGACAAAATGAGAAAAAAAAATCCAGAAAATCACATTGAAGGATTTTTAATGAATTAATTGGTAAATTCCTCAGTAAAATAAGTATTTGGTCACCTACAAACAATAAAGATTTCTGGCTCTCACAGACCTGTAACTTCTTCTTTAAGAGGATCCTCTGTCCTCCACTCGTTACCTGTATTAATGGCACCTGTTTGAACTCATTATCAGTATAAAAGACACCTGTCCACAACCTCAAACAGTCAGACTCCAAACTCCACTATGGCCAAGACCAAAGAGCTGTCAAAGGACACCAGAAACAAAATTGTAGACCTGCACCAGGCTGGGAAGACTGAATCTGCAATTGGTAAGCAGCTTGGTGTGAAGAAATCAACTGTGGGAGCAATTATTAGAAAATGGAAGACATACAAGACCACTGATAATCTCCCTCGATCTGGGGCTCCACGCAAGATCTCACCCTGTGGGGTCAAAATGATCACGAGAACGGTCAGCAAAAATCCCAGAACCACATGGGGGACCTAGTGAATGACCTGCAGAGAGCTGGGACCAAAGTAACAAAGGCTACATCAGAAACACACTACGCCGCCAGGGACTCAAATCCTGCAGTGCCAGACGTGTCCCCCTGCTTAAGCCAGTACATGTCCAGGCCCGTCTGAAGTTTGCTAGAGAGCATTTGGATGATCCAGAAGAGGATTGGGAGAATGTCTTATGGCCAGATGAAACCAAAATAGAACTTTTTGGTAAAAACTCAACTTGTCGTGTTTGGAGGAGAAAGAACACCATACCTACTGTGAAACATGGGGGTGGAAACATCATACTTTGGGGCTGTTTTTCTGCAAAGGGACCAGGACGACTGATCCATGTAAAGGAAAGAATGAATGGGGCCATGTATCGTGAGATTTTGAGTGAAAACCTCCAAGGGTATTGAAGATGAAACGTGGCTGGGTCTTTCAGCATGACAGTTGAACACAGCATGACAATTGTGTTCAATTGTGTCAATTGAACACAATTGACACTATTTTTTCAACAAGGAAAAGTGCTCCGGGGGAAGCTGTCTGCCCCGCTGGAACGGCTCCAGTGGGCTATTTACGTGACACAGGTAATTGGAAAATGCTGTGTCTCTCTAATCTCTCTATCGAAGATATTGAAGATTTGTTTATCTTCGTAATCTTGGTGATTGGGATAATTCTGATTGGGACGGGAATTGTCTTGGTTTACCGCAAATTGCTGAAGATGGATTCAACCTATCAAAATGCTGGCCAGGCGAGGTGCATCCAACAAATTGAAAAACTGGAGAAGACCCTGATAGCGACTACTGGAGAACTGTCTCGTAAGGTGGATTACATCATGGGTTCGCTCAGGTCTTTCCACGACGAATTCAAAGCTGCGCAATGAAGGATTAATGTACTGAATCTACAGAAGAAATACAAGTCTTCTCTGTGATCAGTCCTATTTGGCATTATTATTCCCCATGAAAATTCCTCCTGGCTGTCTGCAGACTGTGTTTTTTCAAAATCATGAGCACAAGGCCTTGGACAGCCAGCTGCAGCGCCAGATAAGACTGGCGCCAGACAGACAAAACATCTTCTGCCAAGGGTCCTTGGGTCTCTCTTATTATCATCAACACTGCTCAACACCGCACACACATTGATCCATGAACTGAATAAAGATATACTGTACACTGCTCTCTTGTGTCCTGTGAATTCTGTGTGTAGCGAATATATGTGCATTGAGCTTTTTTTTTCCTTGAACTCTTAATATTGATTAAGTATGTAACCAGTATTTTGAATCAATGATTTTTTTGCTCCTTCCTATTGTATCATCTTTATGCGACCTGTACCCTCCTGCTGACAGGCGCGTTGCAGATGCGCCGCGGCACGGAAATGCAGGTTCATTACTGTGTCAAGTCAAATTCTCTTGTATGTTATCAGTGATCTGTTAATGTACTTGGCAATAAATCTTTTTCTGATTCTGATTCTGATTCTGACAATGATCCCAAACACACCACCTGGGCAACGAAGGAGTGGCTTCGTAAGAAGCATTTCAAGGTCCTGGAGTGGCCTAGCCAGTCTCCAGATCTCAACCCCATAGAAAATCTTTGGAGGGAGTTGAAAGTCCATGTTGCCCAGCGACAGCCCCAAAAAATCATTGCTCTAGAGGAGATCTGCATGGAGGAATGGGCCAAAATACCTGCAACAGTGTGTGAAAACCTTGTGAAGACTTACAGAAAACGTTTGACCTCTGTCATTGCCAACAAAGGGTATATTACAAGTATTGAGATGAACTTTTGTCATTGACCAAATACTTATTTTACCGAGGAATTTACCAATTAATTCATTAAAAATCCTTCAATGTGATTTTCTGGATTTTTTTTCCCCCATTTTGTCTCTCATAGTTGAGGTATACCTATGATGAAAATTGGAGACCTCTCTCATCTTTTAAGTGGGAGAACTTGCACAATTGGTGGCTGACTAAATACTTTTTTTACCCCACTGTATATATATATATATATATATATATATATATATAATGGATATTTGTGCATGCAAAACATGGGTGTGTCTCTACCCCTGTGACCCTGCCCCCAGAAAAAAGCTGAGGCTCAGGATTTATTTTTTTTTTGGCTTTTACCCCTGCTATCTATCTATCTATCTATCTATCTATCTATCTATCTATCTATCTATCTATCTATGAGGCAGAGCATGAGGACACAGTGCAGTGGCTAAACTTTTATTGATAAAAATTACATATTTTCACTGAGCAACTCCACACTTGGGGACACACATCCGCGTAACCTCAGCAAAGCGCTTATAAAATCTGAGGTCAGTCTGACAAACGGTTTGCGAGATATGAGAGGAACACACACACAGACAGAGATTTGTTGCATTTATAGATAGATACTTCCTGTAGCATCATCTATGAAAGCCTGGCACATCTGAAGTGTGGCTGTGCAGCAGCTTATATTTTTTTTGTCTTTTCAGTTATTTTGCTTTCCTTTGTATCAAGATTTACAAAGTCCAGAGAACGCTCCTACCTGAATATTGAATTGTACTTCCATTTGCAGCACTCCACAGATGGCCCCGCTGACATTCACAGGAACTCATGAAAACGTCTGATCTGACATAAGAGGCATTACCAATAAAGACAGGACCATACCAAGGCAGGAAACTGGGTTTATTTTGACATTCTGATCAGACTTAAACACACAAATGATGCTGATGTAATAGTCAATTATGAATCAATATTAAATTTGATAAAGATGTGGTGATAAAGTAGTCTTGTGGTATTATGTTGTTTTTTCAAAGAATAAATGGGATAATCTATGCAATGATCTGAGCTAATGAATCAGGGCTTATTAATAAATATGTTAGGCTCTATAATTTTGCACTTGTATGGTTGTTTATTTAAACCAATGTAATACTTTTTTAGGTAGTTATAGACATTCTTATATTTTTTAAACTTTAATAACGAACAAACAAAGTTCAAAAAAATCAGCACATACACATAATCAGTTAAGAAAATGTGTGGTGTAGTAAGATGGCGTCGGGGCATACCCTGGGTGTAGTGGGGGTGGCAGCCCGCCTGTCCGGTTCCGCTGTCACCAGGGGTATAAAGGGCAAGGAAGGAAGAGACCCTGCCTCTTTTACCGTCGACCCCTTGGCCTTTACGGAGCACCTGTGTGTTTGTGGTTCTGTAAATAAAGTGACGTTCAACTGCATCCTCAGCCTGCTCCTTGTCTGACCAAGTTATGGACGTAACATTTGGTGACGAGGTAAAAGGTATGGAGAGAACTGTTTCTGCTTTTTGGCCATTTTTGGAGGTTCTGGGCGAGCCGCCGGTCCCCTGGGTTAGGTGGTATGCAGCTTTCCAGAATTATCTGGTGACCCTTAACCTCGGTGCGCTTGAGAAAGTGCGTGCGAGAGCAATTTTTGTTCATATTCTTGGTATGGAGGGTCAAAGGGTCCTTGGCACATTAGGAGGAGCTGATAGCTTTGAAGACGTGGTTGGGCTAATGACGCGCTACTTTCGTCCCCCGGAAAACATCATAGTCCGAAGAATTCAGTTTCGGCAGTGCCACCAGCGGACAGGAGAGTCAGTGCAGCGCTACGTTGCAGACCTACATCAACTAGCGGAAGAGTGCAAATTTGGAGCCCTTGAGGAGGAGCAACACTCTGTTCTGCGGCATGATCGAGGCTCCTGAAATTCTCGGTTGAACTGACTCTAGCCACGGCAATTGAAATAGTGCAGCAGTTTGAGGCAGTGGAGAAATTATCAAAAGACCTCAGTGAGAGAAGCACGTTGGTGCACAATGAACCACGTTAGAAGGCGCTGGCCGTGGACTCGGATAGCGAAGACAGCGTGAATGAAGAGGAATATGCTGCCACTGTGAAAATTAGGTCCACCCTGGCTTTGGCAAGGTGTTATGGCTGTGGGTCCACGAGGCACCAGTACAAGGCAAGAGAGTGTCTGGCGAAAGGCACACACTGTGGCAAGTGCAGTCTTCTGCATCATTTCGCCAGGGCCTGAAAAAATTTTGAGCAAGGGGATCGAAGACGTAGGGCAGATTCCCCTGCAGAGACTCCTATGGTTGTTCATACCGTCTCCCCAAGCACAGATGGACGGATCTCCTGCAACATTTTGCTGGATGGCGTGGAAGTGCCGTTAATGGTAGACATGGGAGCAGTGGGTTCAGTGTTGAACTGGTCCACTGTGTGGAGTCTGTTCCCACACTACCGCCTGAGTGACCTGTCGACGCCTTACTTTGGCTATGGAGGAAACAAGTTGGCAATCGTATGTTCACTGGAATTGATGGTGAGGTACAAGTCGGCGATGATGGCGAGTGCGGCAGACAGCTACCTTAGACTGTCCGATGAGTCGTGGAGACACCCCAACGAGCTGCGGCATGTGGATGTGAGGAAGCACTGACGTGGCTCATCCCCAGAGATAAAGAGGCGAAGGCACTCGGAGGGATCTACCAGATGGAAATCCAAGGGGTGGGTCTCCCAGAAGGACTGTGAGGTGACTGTTGGGAAGGGGGGGTCTATTGGCATGGTGTTATGGAGCTGCTAATATGCCGTTTTACCCAAAAGTCATTAAGTTAATATGTACCTGTTGCATTTTGCCCTGTATATAAATGTAATAAGAGAGAATCCTCAACACTGTTTATAATGTATTTGTAAAATGTTGTTTGTATGACTTGGCCAAGTTGTGGGGTGGGTGTGTTGGGGTGGGGGCTGGCAACAAATTATGACGGTACATATTAACTGTTTGTGTTACTGGTTCCTGTTCTGATTCCATCCATCCATCCATCCATCTTCTACCGCTTTTCCGGAGGTCCGGGTCGCGGAGGCAGCAGTTCAAGCAGAGAAGCCCAGACTTCCCTCTCCCCAGCCACCTGCTCCAGCTCTTCAGAGGGGATACCAAGGCGTTCCCAGACTAGCTGGGAGACATAGTCTCTCCACCGAGTCCTGGGTCTGCCCCGGGGTCTCCTCCCAGTGGGACGTGCCTGAAACACCTCAAGTGGGAGGCGTCCAGGAGGCATCCTAATCAGATGCCCATACCACCTCAACTGACTCCTTTCAATGTGGAGGAGCAGCGGTTCTACTCTGAGCCTCTCCCGGATGACTGAGCTCCTCACCCTATCTCTGAGGGTGAGTCCAGCAATCCTACGGAGAAAGCTCATTTCAGCCGCTTGTATCCGCGATCTCGTTCTTTCGGTCATTACCCAAAGCTCGTGACCATAGGTGAGAGTAGGAACGTAGATTGACTGGTAAATCGACAGCTTTGCCTTAGAACTAAGCTCCCTCTTCACCACAACAGACCGGTACAACGTCCGCATCACTGCAGATGCTGCTCCAATCCGTCTGTCGATCTCTCGCTCCATTTTCCCCTCACTCGTGAACAAGACCCCAAGATACTTAAACTCCTCCACTTGGGGCAGGAGCCTGTCCCCAACCCGGAGAGGACAATCCACCTTTTTCCGGCTGAGGACCATGGACTCGGACTTGGAGGTGCTGATTCTCATCCCAGCCGCTTCACACTCAGCGGCAAACCGTCCCAGCAAGAGCTGTAGGTCATTGCTGGATGAAGCCAACAGGACAACATCATCTGCAAACAACAGAGATGAGATCCTGTGGTCACCAAGCATGACACCCTCCATTCCCTGGCTGCGCCTAGAAATCCTGTCCATAAAAATTATGAACAGGACCGGTGACAAAGGGCAGCCCTGGCGGAGTCCAACTCTCACTGGGAATGACTCCGACCGAGTGTTGGCAATGCGAACTAAACTCTCACAACGGTCGTACAGAGACCGAATAGCTCGTAACAACAAGCCCGATACCCCATACTCCCGAAGCCCCCCCCACAAAAATCCACGAGGGACGCGGTCAAATGCCTTCTCCAAGTCCACAAAACACATGTAAACTGGTTGGGCAAACTCCCACGAACCCTCAAGAATTCTCGAGAGGGTAAAGAGCTGGTCCGATGTGCCACGGCCAGGACGAAAACCACATTGCTCCTCCTGAATCCGAGGTTCGACCAACGGCCGGACTCTCCTCTCCAGTACCTTGGCATAGACCTTCCCAGGGAGGCTGAGGAGTGTGATCCCTCTAAAGTTGGAGCACACCCTCCGGTCCCCTTTTTTGAAGAGAGGAACCACCACCCCGGTTTGCCATGCCAAAGGCACTGCCCCCGACCTCCACGCAATGTTGCAGAGGCGTGTCAACCATGACAACCCAACAACATCCAGGGCCTTGAGGTACTCGGGGCGAATCTCGTCCACCCCCGGGGCCCGGCCACCAAGGAGATTTTTAACCACCTTGGCGACCTCAGCCCCTGTGATAGGCGAGTCATCCCCCTCGTCCCCAAACCCTGCTTCCTCTGTGGAAGGCGTATCAGTGGGATTGAGGAGATCCTCGAAGTATTCCTTCCACCGCCCGACGATATCCCCAGTTGAAGTCAACAGTGTCCCATCCGCACCATACACAGTGTGGACGGGGAGCTGCTTTCCCCTCCTGAGCCGCCGAACAGTTTGCCAGAATCTCTTTGAAGCCGACCGAAAGTCTTGTTCCATGGCCTCACCGAACTCCTCCCATACCCGGGTTTTTGCTTCAGCAACCACCCGAGCTGCACTCCGCTTGGCCTGCCGGTACACCTCAGCTGCTTCGGGAGTCCCACAAGCCAACCAAGCTTGATAGGACTCCTTCTTCAGCTTAATGGCCCCCCTCACCACTGGTGTCCACCACTTGGTTCGGGGGTTGCCACCACGAGATGCACCGACCACCTTGCGGCCGCAGCTCTGGGCTGCCGCTTCAACAACAGAGGTGGAGAACATGGCCCATTCAGACTCCATGTCTCCAGACTCCCTCGGAATGTGGTTGAAGTTCTTCCGGAGGTGGGAGTTGAAGACCTCCCGGACTGGGGCCTCAGCCAGACGCTCCCAGCACACCCTCACTATACGTTTGGGTCTACCAGGTCTGAATGGCTTCCTCCCCTGCCATCGGATCCAACTCACCACCAGGTGGTGATCAGTTGACAGCTCTGCACCTCTCTTTACTCGGGTGTCCAAGACATACGGTCGCAGGTCTGATGATACGATAACAAAATCGATCATCGACCTGCGGCCTAGGGTGTCCTGGTGCCAGGTGCACATATGGACACCCTTATGCTTGAACATGGTGTTCGTTATAGACAGACTGTGGTTAGCACAGAAGTCCAATAACTGAACACCACTCGGGTTCAGATCGGGCAGGCCGTTCCTCCCAATCACCCCCCTCCAGGTTTCACTGTCGTTGCCCACGTGCGCATTGAAGTCCCCCAGTAGGACAATGGAGTCTCCAGGAGGAGCACCCTCCAGCACCCCAGTCACAGACTCCAAAAAGGGTGGGTACTCTGAAACATCATTTGGTGCATAGGCACAAATGATGGTCAGGACCCGTTTCCCAACCCGAAGGCGCAGGGAAGCAACCCTTTCGTCCACCGGGGAAAACTCCAATATAGAGGCAGCAAGGTGGGGCGATACAAGAATACCTACCCCTGCTCGTCGCCTCGCGCCCGGGGCAACTCCAGAAAAGGCCAAGCTCCAGCCCCTCTCCAGGAGACTGGTTCCGGAACCGGAGCTGTGTGTTGAGGTGAGGCCGACTATATCTAGCCGGTATCGCTCAATCTCGTACACCAGCTCAGGCTCCTTCCCCACCAGAGAGGTGACATTCCACGTACCAAAAGCCAGTTTAGAAAGCTTGGGATCAGTCCGCCAAGGTCTCCGCCTTTGACTGCCACCTAATCCACATAGCACCGGACTTCCATGATCCCTCCTGCAGGTGGTGAACCTACTGGAGGGCGGACCCATGTAACTCCTTCGGGCTGAGCCCGGCCGGGTCCCATGGGTGGAAACCCGACCACCAGACGCTAGCCTTCGAGCCCCTCCCCCAGGCCTGGCTCCAGGGTGGGGCCCCGGTAACCCCATACCGGGCGGGGTACACTGAATCCTTGATATACAATTTATCATGAGAGTCTGTTCTGATTGTATGTATATATATACAGTATATATATATATTGGGGATTAATTTACTTTTTCAGGAACACAGCTATTTTTTTTTTCATGGACTTCATGGAATTACAGACGGCAAAATAACCCATCTAGCCGTGTAGGGGGAGTCAGTAGTCTACCTGCCCCCCCCCCCAGGTAGTTGTATTGTGTGAATAGATAGGTCTGTATATACTGTTTTATTAGCGTGTGAGTCGGGTTTAAATTTTGGGAGGGCCTAATCTGTATGTTTGCATTTTTTCTATGGGGGGGGGGAATGTTGTGTAGTAAGATGACATTGGGCCGTACCCTGGGTGTAGTGGGGGTGATGGCCCGCCTTTCCGGTTCCGCCGTCTAAAGCACAAGGGCGGAAGAGACCCTTTTTAACGAAAAGGAGTAAAATAGGAGAAAGTGAATTTTAAAGAAAAAGGAAAAGTTTACGCAGAGCATTGATAGGCTCTGGGCCTTCTTAAAGAAAAAAAGAGGAAAAAGCTGAAAACTGCTTTTTCAAGAGTCAGCTCCCAGCCTGCCGGACTGCAACACTCTGACTGCAGACAAAGGAAAGTTTTTCTCAGGGTGTGGCGGGATGGCACAATAAATTTTATGACAACTGAGCTTGGCCAACTGCATTCAAAGATCAAGGTTGGATCTGCCCATTAGTGTAAACTTTTGACCAATTGCACTGAGTTTCTTTGTTTCAGCAGAGTTCGTAAAACTGACTAAAAGGAAGAGATATGGAGACTTGGAAGCTCATTGGTCATTTCACAGTTTTGAAATGTGTGCTTCCCACTGAAAAGGGAAGAGGATTTGATATGAGAAATAATCCTCCTAAAACATGTATATGCTGCCTGTAAAAGCATAAATTCTTTAAAACTTCAGTGACTAAGATATTCTACTTAATAATAAAGGAGCAAACAATGTCTCTACATTGTAAATGTGATCTTTTTTTTTATGGTAGCCATGTAAAAATTAATTCTTCCTGAAAATAAGGCAACACATATCAAATCCATCCATCCATCCATCCATTCATCCATCCATCCATCCATCCATCCATCTTCTTCCGCTTAATCCTTTTCGGGTCGCTCATTCATATCAATATAAGCATTTAAAACCATAATTGTCCATTACAGGGTCCCGCCATATCTTCAAAAGCAGATACTGTCTGCGGAGAAGGATATGAGTTAATTCATTTTTCACAATTCATAATTTAACTTCAGAGAGAGAAATATTCCTGTGTTATCCATTGGAGGGAAAAGTTGGACTTTTTGAGTTTCAGTGAGGAGTCTTCCTGTCAGGGTCTGTGGAACGTCATCGTAAGCCTATCAGTTTCCCATTCCTTTGGCAAATAGATGTGAGGGGAAATTGAAGGTCTGGAGCAGGGATTAACTTATTCACTTTATGGCCTGATGGCATAGGGTTTCACAGTTCTGATCTTGGCTGAAGAAAAGCAATTCATGACCAGACTTTTGGGTGAAACAATTTCTCCTCAGCAAAGAATGATTTTATAAATTGGAACTCAGCGGTTAACGCTACAAGAAAAAAGTTGCAACTTTATAACATTGCTGCCGCTTGTTAATTTCACTTACCTTCTTCTTCTTTTTCTTTTGGCTGCTCCCAAACAGTAACTATAAATTCACAAAATTATTTATTCTTTTTCTTTTAGATTTGATTGGCAATTGGCAACCAGCTTACAGGTGCATTACCGCCACGTACTTCACTCTATATCATAATTGCTGTGTCCAATCTTCACTCTTCTTCTTCTTTTAGATTTGATTGGCGGTTGGCAACCAGCCTATAGGTGCATTACCACCAGTGACTTGATCACTCTATATCTTTGTATAAGGAGTTCTTAACAACTCCTTATGTGTGAAAAAAAATTATCCATCCTTGGACTGTGTCCAAGCTTCTCACTCTTAGGACATCAAAGATCAAAGGCAGGCATCACTCACGATCATAGGACTCGCTTTGACATCATCAAAGATCATAGGACTCACTATGACATCATCAAAGACCATATGCAGTTATCACTCACTATCATAGGACTCGCTATGACATCATCAAAGATCAAATGCAGGCATCATAGGACTCGCTATACCATTGTCAAAGATCATAGGACTCACTATGACATCATCAAAGATCAAAGGCAGTTATCACTCACAATCATAGGACTTGCTATGACATCATCAAAGATCAAACGCAGGCATCACTCACGAACATAGGACTCGCTTTGACATCATCAAAGATCATAGGACTTGCTATGACATCATCAAAGATCAAATGCAGGCATCATAGGACTCGCTATACCATTATCAAAGATCATAGGACCCGCTATGACATCATCAGAGCTCAAAGGACTTGCTATGACACCATCAAAGATCAAAGGCAGGCATCACTGAACGAGTGCTGATGTGTTTGACTCGCTATGACATCATCAAAGCTCATAGGACTCACTATGACATCATCAAAGATCAAAGGCAGTTATCACTCACGATCATAGGACTCGCTATTACATCATCAAAGCTCATAGGAATCGCTATGACACCATCAAAGATAAAGGGCAGGCATCACTGAACGAGTGCTGATGTGCTTGCTTACACCCTTGCTTACTGGCATGCAGAAATATTTGGTTATACTTGGTTTCTACGGTCATGCACAGGTATGCACTAGTATAATTCAAGAAATCTCTGTGTGTCTGTCTGTGTGCCTGTGTGTCTGTGTGTCACAACCATAGGACTTGCTAAAACATCATAGGATCACCTATGATGTTCCTATGATCTCTACATGCTGTATGATCATTCACGATCATAGGACTCGCTATAACATCATCAAAGATCAAACGCAGGCAGGCAAAGATTATAGGACTCACTATGACATCATCAAAGATCAAAGGCAGGCATCGCTTACGATCATAGGACTTGCTGTGACATCATCAAAGATCAAAGGCAGGCACCATTGAACGTCACCACTTGTTCAGTTCAGTATGCTAAAACCAGTAATCATTCAAAAGGTGGGGGTAGGGGGGCTACATCTGAATCTCAACAAAGCTCTCACTGTCTCAACAGTTTTCTTGGAAGGTTCAGCAGCCAATCAGGTGCTAAACCGTCCACGGCGAGCCAACAGCTTTTTGGAGGAATTTAAACAGGGCAACAAGGAGCGGGAGTGTATGGAGGAGCGCTGCAACTGGGAGGAGGCACGAGAAATCTTCGAAGACAAAGAAAAAACTGTATTTACCCCGAGCACCTTCACATCTAAAGAATGATGCTGCTACATAAACAGATGTTAATGAGCCTTAAAGAAATAACCACATAATTATATATATTTATGATTTTCTGGGAATAGATTAAGAATATACTTTAAAAAAATGAAGAATTAACATTCAGACTTTTGAGTCAGGAGATTTGACAATGATGAACCTGTAAATTCAATAGTGAGATAAACTGTCCCTTTAATGAGTTAAGTGTCGAGATCATTAGTGTAACCAATAAAGATTCTTCCATTTTTCCTTTTTGTTTTCAGGATGAATTCTGGTCCGTATATATTGGTGAGTTCCTCAATTCAAAAACTCATAACGGCTCATTTAGAAACTTCTAGTAATCAGCGTGTAGAGTGTTGTATAAGCTTTTAACATCTAAACTTCTGATTTAACGGGCTTGTTTGTCCTGTAGACGGGGATGCATGTAGTTCAAACCCCTGTGTTCATGCTGGCCAGTGCAAAGATGGGATCGGCAGCTACATGTGCTACTGCCCGGAGGGCTACAAAGGCTACAACTGTGAATTAGGTAAAAATGCGTTCTTGATCTGAGGTTGGGTGACCATATTGCATTTCTAATCTTGCTTTTCTGCTGCCTGTCTGGCATCAGTGGTGAGAGAAGATGATTGGAATCGATAAGGTGGACAGTTTAGGATCCTGAGTAGAGTAAAGCACGTTAAAGGTTTTCTAAACTTCCTGTGGAGATGTTCAAAGTGTGTGCTGATGAACCAGAACCAGTGTACTGTGGTTGGCTTGAACACTTTTCCAGGCCACACAAGAACACAGTCTCTCTAGTTTGTACTGTGTGTTTGGCTAGTGCAGAAAAACCTTCCATAATAGAAACCCAAGATGACCAAATTACCTATTCAGACTATTACCTATTACCTATTCAGCTATTCAGACTGGAACGTCATCCAGATATACAGTGGTGTGAAAAAGTGTTAGCCCCCTTCCTGATTTCTCATTATTTTGTATGTTTGTCACACTTAAATGTTTCCGATCACCAAACTAATTTAAATATTAGACAAAGATAACACAAGTAAACACAAAATACAGTTTTTAAATGAAGATGTTTATTATTAAGGGAAACGAAAATCCAAACCTACATGACCCTGTGTGAAAAAGTGATTGACCCATAAACCTAATAAATAGTTGGGCCACCCTGAGCAGCAACAACTGTTTGCAATAACTGGCAATGAGTCTTTTACAGCGCTGTGGAGGAATGTTGGCCCACTCATCTTTGCAGAATTGTTGTAATTCAGCCACATTGGAGGGTTTTCGAGCAAGAACTGCCTTTTTAAGGCCATGCCACACCATCTCAATAGGATTCAGGTCAGGACTTTGACTAGGCCTCTCCAAAGTCTTCATTTTCACTTTCTCAAGCCATTCAGAGGTGGACTTGTTGGTGTGTTTTGGATCATTATCCTGCTGCAGAACCCAAGTGCGCTTCAGCTTGAGGTCACCAACAGATGGCCGGACATTTTCCTTGAGGATTTTTTGGTAGACAGCAAAATTCATGGTTCCATTTACCACAGTATGTCTTCCAGGTCCCGAAGCAGTAAAGCAGTCCCAGATCATCACACTACCACCGCCATATTTTACTGTTGGTATGATGTTCCTTTTCTGAAATGCTGTGTTACTTTTACACTGGATGTATTGGGACACACTGTCATATTTAGGTGAGCGCACCCCCTCCTTCCCGTTTCCCCGGCTCCGCAGGTGATCAGCACACTTGCGTGAGCGGATGCACCTGCCGCCTCTTCCTCACCAGCGCTCATAAGGACCATCAAGCTGAACTCAGGAAGGGGGCAAATACTTTTTCACACCATTGTAAAACTCATGTGACCTAATGGCCATGGTTAAACCATGTTAGGCAAAAAAACAAAAAAAAAAAAAAAAAAAAAAGCCAAAATAGCTTGTTTTAGGAGAAAGAAACCACAGGCTAATTACATATGCTGCATCCATGAAAATCTCAGGGTTCTGGATCTCCCAATTAATCTTTCCCATTGATTTCAAGACTGGAATCAAATGAATCCATTGATGAACTAAAATCCATTACTGCAATTGATCCATTAAATGGATTTGATCAATTCCAGTCCTGGATTTGATGGATTGACTAGCTGAATTTCAACAATTCCAGTTGATGAAATTCACCTAATGATTCCCAGAGAAACAAAAGTTGACTGGTATTGATGAATTCCATGTAACCCATTGACTCCAGGAACAGAAATGATGAAATGTGAACCAGTAAAAGGTAATGAAACTCTCCAACCCATTCACCATCGGTATCCAAACTAGTACCACGACCAGAATTATGCACCTACAAAGCCAAACAAAATCACAGTCCATGAGTCAGAAACACTGATGGGGTGGAGAGACCTAGAAGAAATTTATAGCTCAATCTGAGTACAATTACTAATCTTATTATCATGACCATACCATCCACTGGGTTCCCAGGATATTCTCCAGAAAAAGCAAGAGCCCTTCCTGGCTCTGCATCTTTCATTGCAGTTGAGTTGTTGAGAGTTCAGAAGTTTTTTTGTTTTCTAGATGTCTTGATGAACAGAGCAGAATTTGTTTTTGTAGTTCAGAGTTTGAGAGTCTAGTTAGGTGGGCGATGTACTTTACATGTTGAAACTGGCAGAATATACGGTTATAAGGTTGAGTAAGAGAGCATCTTACTGTTTCTATATTTATAGCATCAGTCCACCTCAGTTTCATCATCAGATGGGATTATAAATGCAGTTGAGACCAAGTAATAATTATTTTTTAAATATTTCCAATATACCGTAGCTGAATAACATGACCTCAAATCAATATGAAGATTAAGTGAACATTTTACCTTAACAATGGAGCTGCCAGGCAGGAGGAAAAGAGGAAGACCACAGAGAAGATTGATGAATGTAGTGAAGGAGGACATGGAGAGGGTTGGTGTTAAGGAGGAAAATGAAGGGTTATGGTGAGATGGAGGCAGATGATCCACTGTGGAGACCCCTGGAGGGAGCAGCCAAAAAGAGAACGAGGAGAACTCATCCTGCATGAAGTCATCAGAGTCAAAGATCCTCCACTTTAGCTAATAGCAGCTTCATTCCTGGATGGTTGTAGCTCAGGTCCAACTCTCTCAGGAGGACAGGTTGGACCTCAGTGCTGAGGGAGTAGATAAATGAAGATCTCAATTACAAATAAAATCGACCTTTATGTTTTACTGTTGTTGCTTTTTTCCCATCTTAGTTCAATGATGACGTCTGTGCTGCAAATATTCTTGTTATGAATGCCCTTTGCAGGGCATTAATGAGATGCCATGTAGGTCGCAGCGAGGAGTGAGCTGAAAATAAAAAATGAAAATAAAGCTCTTTCAGAAAGCTGAAAATAAAGAATGAGCTTTATTTTGATCAACAATGCTTTTTTCTCTCTCCTATTGTGTCTCTCCCCCCCCCTTGCCTTCTATTCCCCTCCTGCTGACAGGCGCCTCCATGGCTCGCCGCGTCATTGGGAACGTCATTTAGGCGTACCCAATGTCAAGTCAAATTCCTCATATATTTACCTGTTTATTTACTTGTAAATGTGCTTGGCAATAAACTTTATTCTGATTCTGATTCTGATTCTGAGGAGTGAGCCTCAGCTGCTCCCTTAAATACTGAACACAAACAAATCAGAAAAGAGGTAAAGTAATTAACAAAAATGACAAACAGCTGTCACAGCCCCGGCTCGGCCTTGACAGCCGTATGTGCGGCTGTGACGCTGTCACAATAAAAGTGCCTGAGTGGCCCTAATAACAAACCCCGGAATAATATAATGGAAAAGGGGAAATACTGAGCAACCCAAGCGCAGACGGGATCAGTGCTCAGATCACAACAGTACCCCCCGTTCAAAAGGCTCATTCTAGACGTCAAACGTGACATCCAAGGGTCCCCCCAACCAGGAAGCTAACAGGACTGACCCAGGGAGGGCAGAGGGGGAAACAGGCCAAGAGGGAGAGAACCAAAAAAAACACAAAAAGCAATAGTGACATCCAGAGGAAGAGGAGAAAAAAAACCCCACAAGGAACGGATAACAACATGGATGACATAAGATGGCGTGGCAAAACACAGAAATGACCAAAACTAAATCAAGAGCAATAGGATGACTAAACAAAATACAGGTACCCTTCCCACAGACATAAGTACCATGTGACGTACAAACTAGAAAAAATAGCAAGTAGCAGAAAGGACAAAAATATGTAAAGTACAGCCCGAGAAAACAAAGGAAAGGAATCTAAAATACAGATACATTTCAAAATACCCCAGTACCTAATAACACCAACTAGACAAAATATGGAGAGAAAAAAAATATCTGCAAGGTGCACACGGAAATTCAAAATATGACTTTAACTGACAAAACAACAACAACAACAAAAAAAATATGCCCATGAGGTATTCCTGCTTTGGTAGTTTTTAGTTCTTAATTGAGATCAAAAAGGATTTAGGGGAGAAACAGTTTACTCAAAGCAGGTCACCGGGCCAAAGATCCATCGTTACCCTGTGCCACAACAGTCAGACAGTGTACGTCGCAGGTAGTCCAACACCAGGAGTACGAAATGTGAAGGTTATTCCTTTCCCGAGGAGCAAACTAAGTAGTTAAGGCAATATAGTTCAAGATATTAGATCATGTCCTTAGAGAAAAGAAAACAAACAAAACAAAAGGAAAACAAGTGTAAATCTGCAGCCAGCAAATAGTAGCACAGCACAAAGGTTAAAGAGGGCCTAACTTCAAATGACGTAGCAGAATCGGCAAAAAACAGGGACTCCTTCAGATCACATGAAAATACACACACACAAAAAAAAAAAAAAAAACACGACTAATTAGGGCAAACAACAGAGAATCCAACGATATACAAGAAATAAACAAAAACAAAAAACACCTCTAATTCGGGCAACAAACCAAGAGTCCTTCAATATACATGGAATCAAACACACCCCCCCCCAAAAAAAAAAAAAAAAAAAACACAATTTCAAGAGCGCCAGCAGGTAGAAAGCTGAGAACGGGGACACAAAAACAGTTCAGGGGGCTGACCCGCATCTCGAATCCACATAAAGGGAAAAGAACAGTTTGGGCGGTCTACCAAAGTCCCAAACCCGGGGAAACTGTACCTCAGGCAGCCGGACCAGGTCACTGTACCAACAAGGCAGTCCTTCAGGCGGCCGACCCAGAACGCAGAACCAGCGAGACAGTTTCTCGGGCGGCCGAACCAGGCTGCCGACCCAACAAGACGGTTCTTCAGGTGGCCGACCCGTGTCCTTAGACCACCAGGACCAGAGGGGGAAGCTTGGAGGCGGCCTCCCTACAGGGAGAGACAGCGGGGGAGAGCCGACCCAAATAAAGGGGACCCCAGCAGCACCCAGTGGGGAAAAATAGGAGGGAAGAGGAGGAACCAGTCCGGCATCCAGCCGAAGGGAATCCATAGCCCCCTCACTGGCCTCGAATCGAACCGGCGCTGCACCCTCAATGGGCCCCGATTGGGCCAACACAGCACCCTCAATGGGCCCTGATTGGGCCGGCGCAGCACCCTCAATGGGCCCCGACTGGGTTGGCGCAGCACCCTCAATGGGCCTCCATTGGACCAGCACAGTACCCTCGATTGGCCCCCATTGGACCGGTGCTACATCCCCGATGGGCCCCCATTGGACCGGCGCAGCACCCTCGATGACCTCCGAACACAACCCTGGAGCCTCGACGACAATAACCGGAGCTGATTCGTCTCCGGTGACCCTGGGAGAAGGCTCAAACAGACAAAGAGATCCGGGATCAGGATCACCGGCAGCGGCAGAGCCCGGCGAGACGAGCTCAGATGCAGAGGTCGGCTGCACCCGACTCCCCTCCCCGAGACATAGGCAAGAATGCTCCAGAACGGAAAGTAGGAAGACAAAATAGAGCACTTGCCTGAGCTCGGGCTCCACCGCCATCCAGGACTCCGACGATCCAGGCTCAATGATCTGGAGGTCCATTCCAGGTTCCGGCTTGACTGCGGCGGGCTCCGCAGCCGGCATGATGGTCATCACAGTCTGGAAACCCCCAGGCGCTGAAGCCCACGCCGAAGACTCACACAGCATGGAAGCAGGGAATCTGTGACCTGCTGGGCCTGACTGCTCCTCCACGGAGACCCGGGGATGCTTACTCGTCGGTCAGGCTCCAAACGGCAGTTCAGTCTCCTCCTCTGCCCATGACATGGCTGAGGGGCTGGAAGCAGGCTCTCCAGGGCCGCAGGCTCCTCCTTCGCCTGATGGTCAATTCTAGGCACCAGGGGACGCTCAGAGAGAGGGTAAGGAGACACAGAGGTAACAGGTTCATTGTTAATGGCTGCAGCAGGTGGTGGGAGCTCAGAGGACTGTGAACCCCGAGCTCCACCCCCAGGAGTCAGACAAGGTAATTCATTATACTGAGAGTGAGAATGAAACAACACTTGCCTGTCCTCCTGAGGGATGATGGTGGCTGCTGCAGCGGGCTTGGTTCTCCCCTTTCCCATGATGATGGTGACTGAGGGCCCCCTGGGAAGACAAGGAGGAGCCGCTCTCTCGGGATCAGCGATGGGCGCAGCCGGGGCAGTACTCGCTGGACTCACAGCCACTGAAGAGGGTACCAAGGAGGAGGGAGGAGCAGCTGAGACAGTCCAGGGATTAGGAGCTGACAGAACAGCGGGAACGGGTGACCCGGAGGCTGAGGTTACTGTCTTTCCCTTCCATTGTGACGTAGGGGCAACAGCTGGCTGGGAGGCAGAGTTCACTCGACGGCCCGGAACAGGATCCGGATGGGGATCTCGCAGAGGTTGGTTGCAAACAGAGTGACGGCGTCTTCCGGCAGAGTGCGAGGCTAAGTTCAAGTCTGGAAAGCACCGCTGCTGCGCAGAAACAGAGGCCAGCAGCTTGGCGTACTCAGGATAATCACTGAGTTCAGGATTGACCTCCACCAGTCTAACTTCCGCCACCACATTCTTCAGAATCTTGCTGGGATGAGAGGAAGAGCGTGCTTCAGCCACATGACCCCTGATGAGCTCAGCTGCCCACTGTGTCTCCTCACGGGGAGCCCCAGCTGTCCTCTTCCTCTGCTGCAGATGGCAACAGCCCTTCGGTGACACAGAACCCTGGGCTGGATGGGTGGCAGGAACCTGATCCCGAGGCGAGGAGCGGAGATGCCTCACCGTCAGCTCTGGCTTTGGCTTCCTGCCGGAACTCTTCTCAGGCCCACGGATCCTCCTCCGAAGCGCCGCAATTTCGGCCATCCTCCCCCTGCCCTCAGCATGATCAGCAAGGTGAGGATTGTGTTTAATTGCCGCCTCTGCGAGGTCCAGGTACCAGCGTGCGTCGTCAGGAGTGAAGAGCCTACAAGCATTGGCGAGGAGGTCATCTGCCTTATGAGAGCTAAGATCGGCTTGTAGCCCAAGTCCAAGGAGTAGCCAGTTCTTGCTGACGCCATCTCCCAAAAACACACTGGTACTTAAAAAAAGGGGAAAACTTAAGCCCAAAACAAACTCACTGTGGCTGGCGTCTCGTTTGGCTGCGACCTACTGTTATGAATGCCCCTTGCAGGGCATTAATGAGACGCCAGATGCCAAACAGCAAGTTTGCACATTTATTCACAAGAAGACAAAATAAACAACTACGTGGGGCGAAATACGAACAAAAGCTGAGACACAAAATAACAGACTCTGAGGATAGACTAGGACTGGCAGTGAGGACGCAGCCTGTGCTGTATAACATTACTTACTAGAATATGCAGAAAGGATTTCAAGACACAGGGAAAACTGGAGTCGGGAATAGGAACTGAACTGTCATCAAGGAGTAGGATAGTGTAGGTCACAGTGAGGAGTGAGCCTCAGCTGCTCCCTTAAATACCGAACACAAACAAATCAGAAAAGAGGTAAAGTAATTAACAAAAATGACAAACAGCTGTCACGGCCCCGGCTTGGCTTTGACAGCCGGAAGTGCGGCCATGACGCTGTCACAATAAAAGCCCCTGAGCGGTCCTAATAACAAACCCCGGAATAATATAATAGAAAAGAGGAAATACTGAGCAACCCAAGTGCAGACGGGATCAGCGCTCAGATCACAACAATTCACTGTTAACAGGCCGATGGTGACAAAATCAGAGTTGTTGCTATGTCAGCCATTATTAACGTGCTAATTTAGACTCATGCAGAGTCATCAGGAGTGGGTTAAAGTTTAACAAGATGAATTAGTAACATGCTAGTATTTGTGAGCAAACCAGGCTAACAACAGTAGCTGAGGGATGCTGCTCTCATCGTTATGTTAAAGCAGGCCATATAATAACCAGGAGTCACATATATGGGCTGCACGGTGGCGCAGTGGTTTAGCACTGTGGCAGCACAGTTTTACCCTCGGCCGGGGGACCGCGGGGATCATGAGATCGTGGGTTCGATCCCAGCCCCCGACCAACAGTGAGCTGTGTGGAGTTTGCATGTTCTCCCCGTGTTGCGCGGGTTTACTCCGGGATTTCTCCGGTTTCCTCCCGCATACCAAAACATGTAGGTTTAGGGCGCTCGCGCACGCAGCGACCAGCAGCCGGTGGCTTGTCACCAGACTGCAAACCAAGTCTACCTACGGGTACAAAGAAGTAACAAAAAAAAAAAAAAAAAATATATGCTTCGGTACCCAGAAATCACCACTCTACGTTCAAGCCTTCCAAACATGAAACAGCTTTTGGGTTTTTTTCCTCATTTTTGCAGCCATCCCTCAGCTGTGTGAGAATGAAAATGGTGGCTGTGATCACTTCTGCAATGTGGTGGAAGGCAGCGTTCAGTGCTCCTGTGCTGATGGGTACTTCCTGTCCGACGATAAATCCTGCAACTCTAATGGTAAGAGAGACAGTTGTGGCCGCTGCTATGACTGATATGAAAATCTACCACTAACCTTTACCCAAACTCCCACAGAACCATTCAAATGCGGCGCCATCATCACAGAAACGGTCCGCACCATTACCAGGTACGAGCGGCCGAACACCACGGAGGGAAACACTACAGAGACCAATGTAGATTTCATCTTGACAGATGAGACTGGCATCAGCTCCACCGAGGAGCAGCAGCAGGTGGATGTCATGGTGGACGATAGTCCTCACCTCGACAAAAATGTCAGCCGCACCTTATCCAGGTTTCCTGTCATAGAAAAAGTGATCACCTCCACAATGTCCAAACTGACTCGCATCGTCAATGGAGAGGACTGTCCGCTGGGAGAGTGCCCATGGCAGGTAGAGGCACAGCTTAGAAAAACTAGAAAATGACGGCAAAAAAATGTGATATTTTCCTGTAAACTGGAATTGTTTCTCATGATTTGCAGCTTTTTTCTTTTAAAATTCCAGCTATTATTATTATGATTATTATTATTATTATTTGCATTTTCAGGCTGTTCTCCTTAATGAAGAACACATGTGGTTCTGTGGTGGAACAATCCTTAACGAATACATCATCCTGACTGCCGCCCACTGCATGAACCAAACACGCTACTTCTACATCCGAGTGGGTAGGTCCCATCTGCCAATCACACACCTACATGCATTAATTACCATGGCAACAAGCTGAGAAGAGAATCAGTCAGATGAATTAAACGAGTTTATTACTTGCAGCAAGGGAGCAGTACGCAGAACAGAAGTTTGAGAGTAATGCTCGACTGGGCAGTGCCGTTGAAGCTTTTTATACAATACAGCAAAATCTGTCTACATAGATAACAGACATCATTCTTCCTTATCCCAGGAGTGGAAACAGAAACAGCTATGTGACTGGCCCAGGAGACATCTGGGTGCGCTGATCAACTGCTGACTTGGCATTCCTTTGCTCTTACACAATGGCTCAGTCAGCACTTTTTCTCTCAGATAACACACTGCTGATGTAAATAAAGAGCAAGTGTATCATTCGAGCAGGGCACAGTACCGTCCACTCAGACAGCTCAGCGCTGATGAAAATAAAACAGCAATTGTTTTGCCTGAGCAGAACACATTTCAAAATGAAATGCAACAATAAAATAATACATAATCAAAAATAAAGTTTATCCTTCAATGGCTCAGCTTTTCACTCAAATTAAAGATTTTGAAAAATGTATGAAATAGGCTTAAATTTATGATGAAACTGTTACATCATTAGTCAAGAACACTCTTAGAACTGTGGGAAAACTCCTGTTTATATCACTTTACACTATAGTTCCCATATATAAATGATTTACGTAATAATAAATGTTTTGTCATTGTTTTTTTGTTTTGTTTTTTTCTGAAGGTGAATTTGACACATTGGTCGATCACAAGAATGAAGCAGATCATCAGGTGGAAACCATCTTGGTTCATGGTGGCTACAAATCAGACACTTATAATAACGACATCGCCCTCATTAAACTGGCCACGCCCATCAGTTTCACCAGGTTCATCCTACCCGCCTGCATCCCAGAGCCAGACTTTGCAGAAAAGGTCAGACTTTAGTCTACGTTTGTTTAATCCAGGGATCTTCAGTGTTTCTGTAGCATTAATTGAAAACACACACAAAACTTTCTCCAAAACCTACACTTAGAGTTTTGAAAATTTACACCTCATGAAAAAAGAAGAAAATATTCAAGAATACAATTGTGAATTTAACAAAAAAAAATCACAAATAATAATTTAAAAAATTAATAAGAAGTCTAAAATGTAAAGAAAGCTAACATTTATCACAGTTCATTTTGCATTTTTAAGCTAATTTATTTCTTCTTTAAACTATTTCATGGTTATGCTAACACTTAGCTTAAATTTTAATTTAGCTTCCTAAGCTAACTTTAATCAATTTTAGGCCATTTTAGTTTAGGGCTGGGTGATACAATGAATATATTCGTTATAGCAATACATTTTACTATGTGCAATACATATGTGTTTATTGCTGAGCTTGAACATTTTTGTGCTAGCTTCTCTCTCCTCTCACTAAGCGGCACTCATGTGCTTCTTCACCCCTCCCACATCTCTTCATGCCATGTTTCATTTCAGGGTCGTTGCCAGGTCTGTTTTTTTTTTCCTTTTATTTTTTCTTTTGCGTAGCTCAAAAGCTCAAAACTGCTTCTTTTGAGCCATTTTCCTGGAGCAGAGATGCTTGTTTTTATGCACAATCTGGCAACACTAGCAGAGCCCGTGAAAGGGGAAAAAAAATTAAATGACACACACATATTGTGGCAAGTAGTGGTGCGTCAGCTTTTGATATTAGAACCAGTACTGAGGCTAATTCCAATGATAGGACTACCATCGTTGCTGAGGCTTACACCAGTGATGAGGTTGCTACCAATATCGACAGCAGAGCTAGTGCTGGCGACGGGGCTAATGTCTATGCCGGAGCTAGTAATTAGTGAATAGGCTAACACCAGCACCGAGGCTAACCCCATCACTGGAACTGACACCTGCGCCAAAGCAAACACCGATGTTACCACCAACATTGAGGCTAACGATGTCACCAGAGCAGATGTCGGTGCTGAGGCTAATAGAGAATGAGCATTGATGTTATGCCCCACTGCATTCTGGGCTACTGTTGCCATCGTCGTTGTCAGGCTTCTTTGTTTACCTGTAGTCTGGGCAGCTGCTAACATGAACAGACATACGTTTGGTGGAACACAGCAAACAGAAAATTGAAATTCCTTATTCAGGGAAACTGAATAAGGAAGCAAAGGAGTGCTACTTCTAAAAAATTGAAGAAATAAACAGGATTGATCGATATCATCATCATCATCATCATCATAGCAGTCTGTCGTGGGTGACAATGACTGTTTCATTTAGGTCTGATCAGATTCCTCCACACAGCTCTGTCTTTAGCCTTCTGCTGCCAGGAACTCCTGTCTATGTCCAACTTCTTCAAGTTTCTTTTTACAGTGTCTTTAAATCTGAGCCTTGGTCTATCCTGATTGCGTTTGCCCTCGCATAACTGTGAGTAGAGTAACTGCCGAGGGAGACGCTGGTAATCCATCCTCTCAACATGTCTGAGCCATTTCAGGTTCATCTGTATTAGCATGTCCTCCATTGATGGTAGACCAGCTCATTTCAACACTTCTATGTTGGTTATCTTGTCTTTCCATGAGATGTTCATTATGGCTCGAAGGTGTCTCATCATATACGCGTGAAGTTTCTTCACCTGCACTCCCTAGACAGTCCAAGTTTCAGCACCCTACAATAGAGTAGCCAGTACTGTTGCTCTGTACACTTTGCATTTCACACGGATTGACACGTCGATTGTTCCACAGTCTCTCCCTCAAGTTTCCAAACACAGCGCTCGCTCTTCCCATTCTGAGAGATAGTTCGTTCTCCAGCCTAGCATTCTCTGAAACAGTACTCCCTAGGTACTTGAAAGTCTTGCACTTGACTAGTGGCTCTGGACCAATGCAGATCTCTTCTGGTAGTGATGTTGATAATTGCAACTTTGGCGGTTGATAAAGGCACTCTGTCTTCTTGATGTTGATTTGGAGACAGAATTGGCTAGCTGCTCTTGCAAATTTCTCCACTAAAGATTGCATATCTTCCACGCTGTGTGCAACTAGAGCACTGTCGTCGGCAAAGAGCATTTCTCTTACTACCTTTATCAATGTCTTACTCTTGGCTTTAAACTGTGCCACATTGAACAAGTCTGCTTCTTTCCTTGTTTGAATGTATACTCCTTCTGAAGTGTCTTTGAAGGCCACCTCAAGCATGGCTGTCAGATATAGCGAGAAGAGTGTAGGTGCCAGCACACACCCTTGTTTCACCCCGTTGCTTGCTGAAGTCTCTAGATACTGTCATAACCCGAGTGTCGGTTCTGGCCACACTCGGGTCTCATATCTTATTTCCCTGGCTTTGGCAGCTGAGGATTCCTTCCAGCTCCTCGGGCTCTTATTGTGAAGGCGCCCGGGGGAGCTCCCTGCTGTCAAAGTCAGCTGCTGCGCCGCTGTCATTAGGAGCAGCTGCGCCGTGTTGGGGTCATTAGCCGCCAGAGATATAAGCGGGTGCTAAATGTCCTCCAACGCGGCAGTCTCTGTTATGATCATCTGTTATGTTCAGCTATGTTCTGTTGTGCTCCTGTTAATCTCTGTTGTATTCCTGTTCTCCTTGCTCATCGTGGTTAATGGACTTGGGAATCCCCTGTTACCCGTCTGTTAACGGTCCCGTTGTTAAGGTACGCTCTGTGAGACTTTACCTTTGTGATTATCTCGTCTGGCGCATCGGGTGCTCCCCGGCCCAGGCGTCACCTGTTCACTGTATGTATTCCTATGCCTGTCTAAACCTGCACTGTAAATAAACATCACTGCAAACTCACTGGTGACTGAGGCGTCTTGTGATGGTCCGTGAGGGCCATTGTGACAGATACTGAACCGCTCATTGCCACGTTTGCTTGCATACCTGTATGGAGTGCCTCGATCAGGCTGACAAACTTCTCTATACAACCATATTTCTTGAGTACCTGCCAAAGTCCTAGTCGTGAAACAGTATCGAAGGCTTTACTGAAGTCTATGAAGACTACATAAAGCAGCATGTTCTGTTTGATACACTTTTCTTGAACCTGTTTCAAGCAGAAAATCATGTCCATTGTGCTTCTTCCACTTCTAAAGCCGCACTGGTTTTCCGGTAGTACATTCTGCGAAATGTGTTCACTGAGTCTGTTAAGTAGTACACGTGAGAGAATCTTACCAAGAGTGGCTAGTAGTGATATACCTCAGTAATTTCCACAATCCTTCCTGTCACCTTTCTTGAACAAAGGCACAATACTTGCATCCTTCCAATCTTGAGGTACTTTCTGGGCATCCCATATCTCTTGGATGAGCTTGTGCAGGCAGTTGGTCAGCTGAACACCACCAAATTTCCACACTTCTGCTGGAATTCCATCCCTTCCTGGAGCTTTACCATCCAGTGTTGTCCTGATAGCTGCCATTAGTTCATCAAGATTTGGTGGTTCATCCAGACTTGATACAGCTGGTCGCTGCACTAGAGCTTCTTTAGCCTCTTCAGTGAGATCTCCAGGGTTGTTTAGTAGTTGGTCAAAGTGGTCTGCAAATCTGTCCAGGATCTTGTCTTTCTCCTGCAAAACCGTTTCACCATCCATAGCCTTTAGTTGGATCAATCCTCTTGGTTTAGGGCCGTAGATTTCTCTCAAACCTGTGAAGAATGTTTTCATGTCCTTCCTGTATGCTGCAGTTTGAAGTTTCTCCGCTTTTTCATCCCACCAGTTGGACTCCATCTCTCTGGTGTACTTCTGTAGCTCACTTTGAGCCTTTGAGTATTTCTTCTTCTTCGACCTTGTGTTACACTGTAGGTTTTCCTGCATAGCTGTATTCCTTGCTTCTAGTAGTTTCTTCAGGTGTTCATCATGCTCATCAAACCAATCTTGATGTTTCCTCTCAGGGTAGCCTAATACATCACTTGCAGTCTGATACACTGTATCCTTCAGTGTTGCCCATTTCTCTTCTATGTCATTCTCTGAGTTGTTGCTGTCCCAGTCTTTCAAGTTTTCATCAATATCCTGTGTAAGTTCTTCCTGCTTCTTTTGGCCTTTCAGTGCACTAGTGTTTAGCTTCCGTGGTGGCTTCGCACCCGTCCTGCAGTGCTGTTTTCGTCTGCAAATCCTTAATCTAGATCTCAGCATAACATGATCAGTGCCATAGTCTGTGCCTCTCATTGCTCTGGTGTCCAATACATCCCTTCTCTCTCTCTGCCTGACTATGATGTAGTCTAATAAGTGCCAGTGCTTGGATCTTGGGTGCATCCATGTCTTTGTGTGTGTGTCCTTGTGCTTAAATAGAGTGTTGGTTATCACAAGGTTGTACTCTGAACATAGTGCAAGTAGAAGTTCTCCATTCGCATTGCACTTGCCTACTCCATGACTGCCTAGCACTCCTTTCCATTTTTCGGTGTCCGAACCAACTCTGGCATTAAAATCTCCAACGAGTATCAGCCTGTCATCAGTCAGTACACGCCTGATAGTCTCACGTAAATCACTGTAGAACTCTTCCTTCACCTCCTCTGTGTTGGTCATTGTTGGGGCATATACACTGATGAGTGTGGCATACATCTTCTGATGTAGTGGGAGTCTCATAGTCATTATCCTGTTGTTGATTGGCACCGGTTCCTCATCAAGCATTGCTGCTATCTCCTTTCTAACTGCAAAGCCCACTCCTGCTTCTCTCCTTTCTTGAGTTGATCTCCCACTCCAAAAGAAGATGTACCCATGGTCTTCCAAGCTGTCATATCCAGGCAATCTTGTTTCACTACGTGCAGCTATGTCTACATTGTACCTGTTTATTTCCACGGCCACAAGCGCGGTCTGCCTTTCTTGGTGCTGTGATGTTGTTCTGTCCGACAGAGTGCATACATTCCATTCTGCTACACACAAGGTTGCTTTTATCCTCTTCTTTTGTCTTCCTGCTTCTAGCTTACTTTTCGCTGCCTGTCGGAGTGTGAACAGATCAGCGCGGACCTTGTAAGCCCGGGCGGCGTCTGAGCCAGTATGAGTTGCTTTCTGATTGACCATTTCATGAAACTGCTTGCAAAGTATTTGAGTACTGCTAGCTTTTGCTGGACTAGCAGCACATTCTTGGCAGATAAAGGTAATATCAGTGGCAAGGACAAGCCAAGACAAACTGACTCCAGTATCTGTTGCAGTGACTGACCAGATGATAGGTTTGTTTATCTCTGCTCTTTGTGTAGTGCATGTCACAATGCACCGACTGGCACAGTCCACCACAGACTTTGTGACAGATGTGTTTATCTGCCAGGATGTCCAGTCTCACCCTTTGTAACTGGGAGTGGTCCACCAAAGACCTGTGACAGATATTGTTTTTAGTTCTGCCAGGATGCCCTCTTTCACCCTCCACACCCTCGGAAGGGCGGGGATGCCGGTTGAGTCGCCGACGGCCCGACCCATGAGACAGGTAGTACCGGTTTTCATGGTTATCCTGTAGCAAGCAAGCCAATGCCTGGCCTGACAAAAAAAAAAAAAAAGGGGGGGTGGGGGCATGTAAGTCTCAGTTAAAAGCTGCCAATTTGTGACCAAAAAAGTGCAATTTTATGGGTAAAAAGCTGCAACTTTAGCAAAAAGACAAAAAAAGGTGTAAATTTCCAACTGTTTACAACCTAAAAATACTGCAGATCTAAGATTTGAGTAAAATGCTGCAAGTTTAAGCTTTTTTTTTTAACTGCAAATTCAAAAGTAAGAAAAGTTCTAAATTCATGAGGAAAAAGCTGCAAAATTATGAATAATAAAAAGCTGTAAATTTTCAAGTAAGAAGCTGCACATTTCTGAGTAAAATGGCTCTAACTCTGCAGGAAAATCCTGCAAATTTATGAGAAAAATCCTCACATTTACAAAAGAATGTTTCTAATTTACATGGAAAAAGGATGTGATAAATTGGCGTGTGTTGGCAATTTTTTTTTTCTTTTTTTTTCTCGATCGATTTAAGTACAAGAAATGGACCATGGATTGCTACCAACTGCCTGGAGTCACACTGTCAGATGTGTTTGCCTACCTGGTTTGTGGGGTGAGCACATAAATCCATGAGCAATTTAAAATCTATAAATCATTAGAGGCTCATGTTCAATTCACCAATGGATAGTCCAGCCGCCTCAAGTATTCTGGGTGAATGACCAGAAAATCATTGTCTAACACAAAGGTAAGCAGTCATTGTTTCTACAAAGTCAAAATACGTTGAGATTAATGTCTAGCGTACCCAAAAATTATTTCTAACATATTAGTAATGCTCTTTTAACCCATGTGTAACTTACTGAACAGCTTTCTAACTTACAGCTACCATATAATAGAGTATTTGCAGTGTCCAGAGCTGCTGCTGCCTGCTGCACATACACACAGAGAGCTTAATACACGTACTTGTTCATATAATGGGAACTGTCGGGGATGTGTCTGAGCACTTTCAAGCTACAGGATAAAGATTTTTATCTTTGACCACAGTCTGTATCATCAGCTGTCCAGTGTTGTTCTGATAAATGTGTCAAAATGTCAGAAGGAGGAGGAGGATCAATCAGCTGATTGCACTGGTGCACCGAAAAAATATTACGGTATAATTAGCTACTATAAAAATGACCTAAATCAGGACAGTGACACCACCGGAGTGGTGGCTCAGTTGGTAGAGCATCCGCCCCACACCCAGGAGGCAGGGGTTCAAATCCCGGCCGGGTCATGCCGAAGACCATATAAAAGTGGAACTTCCTGCCATCCAGCTTGGTGCTCAGCAAAAATGGAATGGAGGAGGGAAATTTGTGGCGGCGCCTTGCATGGCAGCGGCCCTCTGATTCTACACTTGGGGTGTGTGTGATTGACACGGTGGATAGGTAAAGCACAATCTCGTTCTGCTGTACATGATTGGTTGTACAGTTGAATGACAATAAAGGGTGATTTAATTTAATTTAATTTATAGTCACCTGAAAGAAGAGAATCTGCTTAATTCAATGATACCAAACAGTCTGTGGACATCAGTCACCAGCTGATATTGAATCCATGTAATGAAGCCAACAAGTAATCACAACACAAAAAGCTCCCATTAAAAACAACTGCTCCAGATTAGCAAGAGAAACTGGGAACAGCAGAGATGATGTGGGGAAATTATGTGATTTTACCCTGTGTGTTTTAACACATTATTGAGAGATGACAGAGAGCCGTGGCTGAGGTGCAGCCAAAAGCACAGAGCACAAAACAGCTGCTCTGGAGAGGGGACGTCTTTCTGCACTAATAAATATTTTCTAAATTACAACTTAGCTTGGTGAAAAGGCCGTGAACACATGACCATGTGTGCAGAAATGTTGTCAAAGCTGATGTCTTTCCTTCTGACTGCTGCAATCCATTCTATCCCATGCTTTTTTTTTTTTTTTAGCTCTAAGACCCGATTCTCTCCACTTTTCTTCCAAGTCGGGAAGCTAAAAAAAGCTTACGCCGTTATCAAACTTTTTCCACACCAATCATGAGAGCAGTTGTTGTATTTGATAATGCAGCAAAACTTCCCAATTCTACTATTGCGTGGTATTCAGAGGAATAATGTGATTGAAAGGACCACATTGGAAATCAGTGTTTTCACTTTCTTGTGTCATCCTGGATTTTGTCTGATGTTTTATATGTAGATTTAAATTTCCTCTACTTGAATAACATATTCAGTGTCATTTTAATATGGCTGCGTGTCCACAGGGAAAGTAAAAATGCTCTCAACCTGTTTTCCTCAGCACTTTTCAAGTGCTTATTGAACAAACCATTGCCCAGTATCCTGGCAGCTGCTTGACCTGTCACTCAAAGTGTGCCGGGATTTTAGACTTTGCTCTGAAACACTCAACTCACTGGAATAAATCACATCAAACTGGTAAGAAAATACACATCCCACCAAGCTTTGTCTGTTAAATAGGCTGATTGAGATCAGCTGGTGAGAGAGGTGTGCAGCTGATGAGCACTGCAGCACTCCAATAGTTGAACTTTTTTCACCTTTCAGCACCATGAGCGCAGCACCAACTGCTGAGAGCGTTTTGCGCCGACTGCACCAAGTGCATTAAATGCCGGACTACATCTAAAATGAATAGAAAAGAGTCACCTACAGCAGAAAAAGACACATTTGGTAGACGTGCAACCTAACCACATTCTTTGCTCACTTCTAAGCACAGACAGGCAGAATGCTTTTCCCACAATTCCTTGTGGTTTTCCCATCAGGTTACGTCACGCGCCCATTTCATATATCAGTACCGGGGTTAACATCAGTGTCCTAGCCACCAGATATACCAGCAGTCCCCATACTCACTGGTGAGTGTGAGCTTGACACAGCTCCGCCAACAACAGCTGTGAGTTCAAACTTTGCGCCTCAAGTTAAACTGCAGTCACTTAATTGAGCGATAAAGAAACAACCCAAAATGCACCTTTTTCAAACTCTTAATAGTGCTAAATACATCTGGGATTCTCGTTCCAAACTAAAGGGACTTTTGTTGGGACATATTAACATTTGCAGTATAATGAATAAAACGGAGCAAATGGAGCATTATTGACTGAGTCCACTATTGACATCCTTGGTATATCAGAAAGTTGGCTCAGCATTCATCGTCTACATCTGCTGTAAAGATCTCTGGGTAAAGTACCTTTAGAAGGGACAGAGGGGGAGGACGAGGGGAAGCTCTGTCAGTTTCTGTGAAGGAGTGTTGAAAGTGTGAGCTCACTGTGTGGCCACCAGAAATTCCCATTGAATGTATTGGGCTGAATATAATCTTATCCCCTGAAATGTCTTTTACCATTATGTCTATACAAACCCCCTCTGCTAAAGAGACATTTTATGATCAGCTCAAGGTAATCTTAAATCATTGTTATTTTAAACAGGAAATTATTTTATTAGGCAATTTCAACATCAGTTGGGATAATAAAATGGACAGAAGAAAAGTGGAAAAACTTATGAACACCTTTAGTCTAAATCAAATCATACAAGGTCCAACAAGAGTGACAAAAACCTCCAAAACAATAATTGATCTTATATTCACAAATCAGACTGATGGGATCACTAACACTTTGACTCTTCTGTCAGGGCTTTCCGATCATTATTTTATTTTATGTACAAGAAAACTAAACAGAAAACCCAAATATAGATCATCTAGGATTAACAGCTCTAGTATAACATCTAAAAGTAATATACAAAATTTAAAGTATACTTTACAACAATATGATTGGTCCAATGTATTGACAAGTAATGAAACTGAGGATAGCAATGGTATTTTTATTAAACATATACAGGAAGTTCTAAATTTCTTCACTAAAACAGTAGATATTAAGAAATGTAAAAAATCCCCACCTTGGTTGAATGATGGTATTTGGAAAATAATGAAAAAGAGAGACAAAGCCCCCCAAAAATCTTTAAAACCAGAGCTGATCAGTGATCGACACCTGTTCATCTCACTGAGAAACAAAGTGATAAAGCTGATTTTTTTTTATTTTTATTGGAGTAATAAATGGGGCAAATGGAAATATTATATGGGAACATTTAAACAAACTACTAGGTGGAAATCACAATACAGAAGTCAGTAACATACAGCTCCAGGTGGATGGCATGTTAAATGCAATATGGATGTGTTTGTTAGTACTTTTAATGATTTTTTTATCAGCTCAGCCAACAGTTTAACAATTAATTGTTAAACTGCCAAATTCCTCAAGTAAACCCCGTGATGAAAGCAAATCAGTTTTCTGTAGAAAAGAAATAACTGTCACTGACGTGCTAAAAATTATTTCTCCCTTGAAAAGCTCTAAAGCTGAAGATGTTTTTGGTCTTGACAACAGCCTCTTAAAACTGAACAAGGAGGCTCTTGCAAGCCCAATTATTCATCTGATAAAGTTGTCTGTTAAACAGTCAAATGTACCAACAGTGTGGAAGAAAACCAAAGTTACCCCAGTTCTTCAAGGCTGGTGATAAAAACAAACCAGAAACCTATTGACCAATTAGTATTTTATCAGTAGTCTCCAAGGTGGTTGAGAAGTGGGTTGCTATGCAATTAATTGAACATCTTGATATATGTGAAACTCGGTGGCGGTCCGTGTATTTTACAACTAGAAAAGCAGTCGGAGAGCTCAGACCTCCGCCAAGCGCCACAGTTCCCCCCATACAGTGTTTAACATCATAAATATGAATCCTACATTTATTTTGTCTAACTTTATAGATTCCTTGACCATGAAAAAAAAAATGCCATTCGCAAGTGGCATATATTAGCTATACTGTGATGCTTGTTTTGTTTTTGTTTTTTTCCAAGTGTTCTGACGATTTTTTGGCAGAGTTACATGCACAAAAAAAAAATATTGGAAAAATATTGAATATTGAAAATGGCCCTATCTCGCAATATTAAAAAAAAAGAATCATTTAAAAAAATTCCTGGATCCAGACGGTGATCCGGATCACCACCAAAATCTAATCATCTCTAGGATACCCCATTTCTGACAATCTCTGAAAATTTCATGAAAATCCATCGATAACTTTTTGAGTTATGTTGCTAACAAACAAACAGACAGACAGACAAACCAACGCTGATGAAAACATAACCTCCTTGGCGGAGATAACTAGGCCTTCAGTGGTGATCTACCTGATTTAAGTGCCATCAAGCACCATAAAAATAGCCTATAGCTATAGCCTATAGCCTATAGCCTATATATATACTGTAGCGAACTCAATATGAGCACCCTACTTGGCTTGCCAAGTGGGTTGACCCTATTGGCGACACAGGTAGGGTGCGGGACTCCGGAGCGGGAGGCGTGAGTTCAAATCTCCCGGTGGGATGTCGCCATGTCGAGCAGCACGTTACAATACATTTATAGTAATATGTTTACTAGATGTTGTTTTTTCTTGCCTTCTGATTGTTGCTCTGAGTGTTGCTATCCCTGTGCTGTTGCAATCCTGGAATTTCCCCGTTGTGGGACTAATAAAGGCTTATCTTATCTTATCTTATAGGGCCGTCCACACACAGCATGTTAAAGATAACTTTAACTGTAAGATTACAGTTTAAAAATCTTTAACTTTTTGTTGTGGAGCTCCAGTTCCCTGCACACTTGTTGGTTGAGCCGCAGAGCCACTCTCTTTTCCCCAAAGGTTTAACAGTTCTGTTGCCTGTCTGTGTCTGGCTGCCACCTTGGTTAAGGCCCTGTCACACCTAGACGATTTAGGCAGCCAAAACATGAAAAATTTGGAGAATATGCTGGCGTACGTGGAATCAGTTATTGCTCAGTTTTGTCTAAGTTAAGAGTGTGCTGGTATACGGCGTTGTTCATCGAGCTCTTCTGAAAATTAATGTTCAGCATGCTGAAAATTTCTGGACATATCCTTAGGTGTGACTGTGAGAGTGAATGGTTGTCTGTCTCTCTGTGTTGGCTCTGCGATGGACTGGCGATCTGTCCAGGGTGGATCCTGTCTCTCGCCCAAAGATGCTGGGATAGGCTCCAGCCTCCCCGTGACCCAAAAACGATTAAGCGGAAGAAGATGGATGGATGGATAGATATCCAGCGTATGGCTGATATGTCCTGCATTTATGGAGCAAATGGCGTATTTGCAGCATTGATTCACAGGAAAAACCCGTAAAGAGCTCTGCTTGCAGTGCACACACACACACAGAGTTATTATTATTATTATTATTATTATTATTTGTTCATATAACGGGATCTGTTGGGGTTTCTTATGTTTGACTAAAGTGTGTACCATCACCTGTCCAGTGCTGTTCTGACAGATACTGTATGCCAAAATGTCAGAACACCAGAGAAGGAGCCAATCAGCTGATCGCCTGAAGCACAGAGCTCAGCTCTTTACTTTACCGTTGGCTGCACCTCCCAGCAAAAGCACACTCCATGTATCATTAGGGCCCCAGCCACTGGCATTGTAATTGCTCCGTTTATTATTATTATTCCGCCTAAACGATTGCATTTTTCACCCTCTGAACGTTAACCAAAATGCATTTTTTTTTTTATTCGCAGACACCTCAGACCTGGTGAAAAATTTGATAAACTGGAAAAAATATGTGCCCCCCCCACCCCAACTTTTTTGGGGCGGGGCCAAACGCACAAGGTCTATGGAGGCCGGCAACACTAAAGTTTGCTGCACAGACACGAAATTCTGGTGAGGTGTGCATCACCTCAAGACATGCAAAAAGCATAATTGTGGCCCTTACCCACAGCTAACGGGAAGTCTACAATCTTGCCTCAAATCTGTCCCACCTCAAATTTGGCCAAAAACCATGCCGAGCATTTGAACAAACTCCTCCTAGGGGCCTGCTCCCATTGAGCTTGTTTTCACATGGCGGCATCTATAGGCATTGGCCATTAAAAGTTATCAAATGAGAGTCACAATCTCAAAAGGTGTGGCCACGACACCATGGCGAAATTTGACTCCGCCCCTAACATCAGACAGCTGTAACTCGAGAAAATCTTTTCCGAAGTCCACCAAAGTTTCGATGATAGATAATAGTCCCATCCCAAACGCGTCTATATAAAAATAATTGACTAGAGATATAGCGCCACCAACTGGTTAAGGGAAGAATTGCTGAAAACTGTTTTATTTATTAGTCGCGTGCCACTTAACAAAATAATGTGAAATTTTCTGAGATTCATGGCTGATCACAATGGCACATCACCTTTAGCATGGCATCACTATTACCATGGACATTCCCTCTTCACCATTTACTCTGTGATCTTGCTGGGAGGCTTGGGAAAGTCTTGGAGTCACAAAATCTGGAACATAGGTCGAGGTGACTGTCATATGTAGTCATATATGGGTGGGCAACACATAACTGATAGGTAAGTGTTGCCATGGCAACATGGCAAAGGTTGACTCCTCGCCACAAAACATCGGACAGTTGTAACTTGGACAAAGTTTATCTGATTTTCACCAAATTTTCTACAATGGATATGAGTCACATCCCGCACGCTCCTTCATAAAAATGGTTGACAAAACTTATAGCGCCCCCTAATGCTCACGGGAAGTACTGTGTCGAAATGGTTTTCTTTATTATTCACGCAGCACTTGCCATGATGACAGGAAATTTTCCGAGCCAGCTGGGTCTGATGGGTGGCAGGGTCCATGGGCATGCGGGGGGACGAGGGCCTACTTACAGCTGCTCGCAGCTTTGATCTTAGTTTTATTTTTTTCACTTTGTTGAAAATAAACTTTTTTTCATCACCATCAGTTCACGTGCCTTTGAGCCAGGCTACGACAACTGTTTTCTGATGTTCTTGACTTATCACATCAACTGTTTTAGGCGTGACTGACCTGACAGATTTGACAGCTCTGCCAGGTCGGTCACGCCCCCCACCATGGTGTCTGGAGGGGAGAATCATCTGGGTTGAACAGAGATTATCTTTGCCACACCTAGGATTCATGGATCGGGAGGCTACGGCAGTTTAGCATGACTGCTATGCAGAAGTTAGACTATTGTTGTACATCCCACAATTTTGTTGTGCTGTACTACTGTACAATGACAATGAAGCCTGTAACCGCTCCCAAAGTCTTCATCTAGGTCAGAAAACCACGCTCCAACTGATGTTGACAAGTTTTTTGTTTATTTTGCCACAGCAAATCTTCGCCCTTAAACACCGTAAAAATACAGGCATAAGAAACATGAATACAAATGAATTATAACAACAAATGTTCATAAACAAAAATAATCACATACCGTGTGCGCCTTCTGCCTAGAATTTAGGAGTTGTTAGTCATGTCTCAAATTTCCCAAACAAAGTCCTCTCTCCGCATCTGATTGTGGACAGCCTCCAGCAACCATGTGACTCTTCTAATCAGGCATGTGAACAGTGCATGCCTACCACCCATTTTTGCACCTTATCAGGTCCAGGTCTGCCACTGGTTTCCTCACAAACATGGAGGACATTTAACAGTCCGGCTGCCTGCAGGAAAACACTCCGTCCTCTCTCCCGACACTCGCTCACACAATGGCGCTGATAGGCGGAGCGAGATGCCTGTACGAGCCCCCTTCACGAGCTCTCCGACTCACCCGCCAGCTTGGCAGCACGAGCGCATATGCGCCGCGATATGGAGGGACTCAAAGCGGAGAAAAGGACACTGCTAACATCCGCAACACTGGCACACACACCCATAAACAAACATTATTTCAGAAAAAGAACCAAAGATACATAAACCTTTTCACTGTGACAGCTACACTGCCACCAAAATTACAAAGATTTATATTCACTCAGCTTTTAACAAACAAAATTAAATCTTGTAATTTTCCTTGAAATAAATGTAAACCTTCAAATCACATGTTGCTTTAATAGCATTGATATCATTCACTTTCTAGACTTAAGCGTTTCTTTGTCATTACTGTATCATCTGACTTTAGTTTTATTATGTCCTCCCTTTGTAGTCTAGGACTCATTTTCAACTAGAACTATTAGTTTCTGAAAAGGTCTCTCAAGAACTGAGACTTGCTTTAAGCGTTCACCTTTTTCCCTAGATCTCTTGTTCCAACTTGAACTTTAACCTTTCGTACTAGACCATCATCATCTTTACTTACCTCAACTACTCTGGCTAGTTTCCACTCATTTCTGGGAGTGTTGCTTTCTTTGACAATTACCACATCTCCAACTTGCACATTTCTTTTGGGTGCATGCCACCGTTGTCTTAGGCTTATGTTAGTCAGGTATTCTTTGCGCCATCTGCTCCAGAATTGTTCTGTCAGAAATTGCACTCTCCGCCATCTTTTCCTGGCATACAAATCTTCTCTGACAAAACTTCCAAGGAGGAGGAAGTGGCAGAGATGTCTTCATTGTGAGCAAATGGTTAGGAGTCAAAGGCTCAACACTTTTGGGGTCACTGATGGTATCTATGGTAAGTGGACGACTATTGACAATCGACATTGCCTCATAGAAGAATGTTCTCAGTGATGTATCATCTAGTCTTCCTTGAGTTTGTGCCAGGACTGAGCTCATTACACTCCTAACTGTATGGATCTGACGTTCCCAAACGCCTCCTCTATGGCTTGCTTCAGGAATGTTCATTTGAAAGTCACACTGGTTTTGTGCCAGATAGGTAGAAATCCTCTCTTTGTCTAACTCCAACAGACTTTTCTCCAACTCATTCCTTGCCCCGACAAAATTTGTCCCTTGGTCAGATCGAATCTGCCTCACTGGTCCTCTGATTGCTATGAAGCATCTTAACCACTTGCACTCCGGGCAATTTTCCTAAAAATGCCAAAAAATAATGTGCCCAAAGTAAATCGAAAGCTGTTATTCAACCCTTTGCAGCATCTTCATGGGGTTGGTCTCATTTAAAAGAAAACACTTTGAATTTTTTGGCAAAAAAAAACATAATCTATCTATGTGCTCCGGCCACTGAGTTACAGTCATCTAAACATACTGAACTTGAAGAAAAAAAATTTGGACACGGTGTTTTTTTGGATACAAATGCTTGTAAATAACACACAGCTGTCCGATCCGGCTGGAAAATGCAACAGAAATGTAGAACCAAGTGTTATCCAGCTGAGATCCAAATTTGGTAACAATACCACAAAAAATGAATATTTTACACAGCTTTGTTCTCAGGCTGTTCCCAGGCGTTTTGGAACTGTGCCAAATTGTGCCAAATGGCACAGTTTGGAAAAATGTCTGTAACTTTTGAATAATTCAATGTAGAATCTTCATTTTAGGCTCTAATGAAAGGTCACACTCAGGGCTGTGTCTGTGTGTGTGTGTGTGTGGGCGGGGGGTCGTCCCCCCCCCCCCGCTACCAAGGACAGAGTTCGGCCCTCGCTACATGACGGATTACACTCTTTGCATGTTTTCACAGCGGCTCCCCCCCCCCCGCTACTGTGTGTGTGTGTGGGGGGGGGAACCGTGAACGGACCGTGAAGCCCCCCCCCCCCTCGCTACAGAAGAGGGCCATCGCTACATGATGGAATAGACTCATATGCTTCCCCCTGCGGACCGGGGGGCGTTCGGACCGTGAACGCCCCCCCCCGCTCCTCTTCTGCAGCGGGGGGGGGGGGTGGCGTTCACGGTCCGAACACGGCAAATGAACCATTTATCGCGGCGCACGCACGTCGTACTTCGTGCGCAGTACAGTTGTAATTTACCGATCGGTCAAAAGTCATTTTTGGATTACAGTTTTCAGGGATAAATAATAATTTAGCTTATAACACCTTACCTCTTCAAAGCAGCAGAGTCGTGGCGAACATCTCTTCCCCCATTGTCAGACGAACGCGACGCTGCTCCGCTCGTGGATCCCGATCAAAACATAATTCCATTATTGCCGTTTTGGCGAATGATTTACGACTTTTTTCGTCGGCCTCCGTCTATTCTGCTGGAATGAGTGCAGGTCCCACTTGTGGGTGTTCTCCATGCTGCTGGGTGAGCCTGGGTCTGTAGTAGATTCGTCCAGCGTCCTTTGTTTTCATCTGTTGCAACAGTAAATCTCTCTTCACTCAGCCTGAATTTCTGTGCTTCAATTGGCTCCTGCGTTCACAGTAGGCGGGTCCTCCTTCCTAGATTTTCATTCATTGGCTCTTCAAGGTTTCAGAAACCCAATTCAAGGCTCTTATTAGTCGAATGAGAGGTCAATCAGATGAACTAATCTGTCCGCGGCTGTCTCTGCAGTTTTTTTTGTAGTGGCGCTTGGACGCCACTACATCACCATCACCACCATCATGCGTCATGCGTCCAAGCACGCACGAGGGCGCTCTCGTGCGCCCTTGTGCGCCCTAGAACGTAGAGACTTGCCTGCCCGCGGAACAACAGAGTGCAAGTGGTTAAGGCATTAATGAATGCATCGATAGTGAGATCTTCCAACATCTCGATGTGAATAGCTCTGGAGCTTAAACATGTGAACAACAAGCCATATCACTTACATTCCTTCCGACCTTGTTTGGTATAGAAGGGGCCAAAACAGTCGAGTCCAATGTATGAGAAAGGAGAGGAAGGGTCAACTCGGTCTGCTGGCAAGTCAGCCATGCACTGTTCTTCGGTCGGTCCACGCACCTTTCTGCAAGCGACACAACTCTTGATATGCTTAGCCACTACCTTGCTAGCACCTATTATCCAAAATCCATTGGCTCTGAGTTCATTTAGTGTTTGGCCTCGGCCTTGGTGTTGTGTTTTCTTGTGACAGTAGTCAAGAATTAGTTGTGTTACAATGCCTTCTTTGGGAAGGATTACTGGATGTTTCAGCTCAAAGGATGCAGATGACTTTCTCAACCTCCCTCCAACTCTAAGGAGGTTATCTACAAGGACAGGATCAAGCTGATGCATTTTGTGAGTTTTTGGTAGTTTAGCTGATTTCTGACTCAACCATTTCAGCTCATCTTCAAATGCTTCCTTTTGTTCAGGTTCAGGTCCAGGTTACTTTATTTGTACCCGTAGGTAGATTTGTTTTGTGCTGCCCGAATGAGTGTGAGAGAGGCAACTCTTCTCTCCTCTACACTAATTGGACCTGACCTGTCTTCTTTTGCCAGTCTTTTAATCCTTGCTACAACATTGATGGCTGTATTCCACACAGAAAATCTTGAAAACCTTTCAAGAAAGTTGTCTCTTTCAATAGCATCTGTCTTCAAAACCTTTACTTCAGGGTCACCTACGAGAAGCTCTGGTGAATGTTGAACTGTGACAATTTCATGTTCACATAAAAACTCAGGCCCAGTGAGCCAGTTTGAGTCAATCAGCTCTGCCACCTTGAGACCTCTAGAAGCATGGTCTGCTGGATTTTGATTGGTTTCAACGTAGGACCATTGCTTTGGATCTGTAGTGTTTCTTATATTCTGGACGCGATTGGCAACAAACACATGGAAGTGCCGGGCTTCATTCTTGATGTACCCAAGCACCACTTGAGAATCTGTCCAGAAAAACTCTTCGTCGATCTTCAGCTCGAGCTCTGCTCTGAGAAAGTTACTCACACCAGTTGAAACTGCTGCAGCAGTCAGCTCAAGACGTGGGATGGTGACTATGCTTGTGCGTGCCACTAGGGCCTTACCCATGACAAGAGCACAATGAACTTGCACATCAGAAACAATCCTGATGTAGGAACACTGTCCATAACCACTGCTGCTATCATCTGAAAAGTGATGCAACTCAATTTTTTGGATTGTGCCGAGGTATTCAGGAATGAGGCATCTTGGTATTTTAATGTTTTGAAGATTTTCCAAATCCTGGAGCCATATTTCCCACTTGGCCTGGATTTGAGGGGAAACAGGCTCATTCCATCTAACACCCCGCCTGCACATGTCTTGCAGCAGTTGTTTGCCAGTCAAGATGTAAGGAGAGAGAAATCCTAGTGGGTCATACACACTCGCAACTGTTGCTAGAATTCCTCTTCTTGTGGCTGGTTTTTCTTTGAGGATACCACTGAATGAGAACACATCAGCTTCCACATTCCACTTTATCCCTAGTACACTCTGCATTGGAACCTCAGTGTAATTCAGATTTACATCTTTCTTCTCACTTGCATATTCTGTTTCTGGTATCACCTCCAGGACCTCTTTGTTATTGCACACAAATTTGTGTAAGTGCAGCCTTCCTTTAGAACAGACTTCTTGTGCTTCCTTGACAATTTGTTTTGCCCTTTCAACTGACTCAACGCTGATAAGACCATCATCCACATAAAAGTTTTTGCGAATGAAGCTGGCTGCCAAAGGCTATTCCTTTTCATATTCACTTGCAAGGTGTTTCATGCCGTAGTTAGCACATCCTGGAGATGATGCTGCTCCAAAAATATGCACTCGAATGCGATATTCCTTGGGCTCAGTGCTCATGTTTCCATTTTCCCACCACAGGAATCTAAGGAAATCCCTATCTTCTTGGATGACATGAAAGCAATGAAACATTTTTTCCACATCGCACATGATTGCGATTGGGTGTTCACGAAATCTACACAAAACCCCAGCCACAGCATTTGTCAAATCTGGTCCGGTAAGTAGGTGATCGTTCAGAGAAGTGCCTTCAAATCTGGCAGAGCAATCAAAGACAACCCTGATTTTCTCTGGCTTCCTTGGATGGTATACTCCGTGATGCGGAATGTACCAGGTGCTACCATCCTTTGGTGTGGCATCTGCTTCTTCTGCATCACCATCTTCAAAAACACCATTCATGAACTTGATGTAATCCTCTTTGTACTTGGGATTTTTTTCCATTTTCCCCTTTAAATGCCTCAATCGAACTGTAGCAAGCTGCTTGTTGTTCGGAAGCTGTGGATACTCTCTAAAGGGTAGGGGCATTTCCAAATGTCCTTCCTTGCTGTGGTGAATGTTTCTGCTCAAGAACTGGAGAAACTGTATGTCCTCTTGGGATATAATTCCTTCTCTTGGATTTGTGTCCAAGAAATCTCGTTCCAAGACTTTGATCACAGAGGAAGGTGTGATGGATGGAAACTCCTTTACAGAGACACGATTGCAGACTCCTATTACCTCCATTAGACCAGTCCATGGTTTGATGGAACCCACGATAGTCCAGCCTAAGTCTGTTTTGACTGCATATGGATCATAATCATTTCCTGGTATGACCTTCCTTGGTTTTAATGCTCTTGCACAGTCATAGCCAATCAGGAGCCCTGCAGGACAGTCTAACAGATCTGGCATCTCTTCTGCAATGCTTATAAGGTGAGTCCACTCTTTCGCTGTCTCACGAGTCGGGATACTGTTTTCCTCAAGTGGAATGTATTCCCTTGTATAAGTAGGTGGCAAGACAACATACTCTTTGGAATGGTAACCTCTTACTTTGAGCCCATCTACTCTTTGGCAATGTACAGTTGAACCCTGGTCAGTCATTGTTGTCAACCTTAACTTAACAGGTTCTGTTTTTGCATGAATTTTCTCACAAATATCTTGATCAATGAATGTATTGCTGCTTTGAGTGTCCAGAAGTGCATACACCAAGGTCTCTGGACTGTTTTCTGCTGCACAAGAGAGCCATACTGGAACAATCATTGAAGTGCAATCACTGTTGCCCACCTTTACACTACATGCAACTGTGGAAGTGCTTTCCTCTTGTGGTGGCATTTCTGGCTTTTCTCCTTGAGGACGTTCCTCGTGAAGTGGAGAGGGGTGGCTTCGCCTGCAAATATTACAAGTGACCTTCTGTCAACAGTTTTTGGAGATGTGACCAACTCTAAGGCAAGCAAAACACATGTGATTTATCAATGACAAATTTTTTCCTGTCTTTGACAGGCATTGCTGCAAACTTGTCACACTTATAGATAAAGTGATCTTGCTGACAGCAAATACACTTAATCTGCTTCTTATTCTGAGATGCTAAAGAGCTGGGCTTGGAACCTCTGCCACTTTGGGATATGGCCTTTGAGGTTTGTTGTGGATAATTGGGTACATTTGTTGAAGCTACCAGGACACTGGCCTTGACACATTTTTGTTCCTTCTCTGTTTTTTTTTTTTTTTCCTACAATCAAAATCAGCGATCATCGGCCGGGATAATGGGTCCCAAGAGAGTTCTGCAAAATGAAGAGGTGGATGAAATAAAAAAAAAGCGCTGGATTTCTTGGCGGAAGAGATTTCCGCTGTAAAGACGCAGCAAAGAAGCATCCTGGACCTAGTGGAGGAAATAAAATCGCTGTGGAGCCAGAACGCTGAGAAAGACAAGAGGCTGGTGTATCTGGATAGCAGAATGGCGGAAATGGACCAGAACACTCGGGCGAACGACGTGATCATCACGGGGCTCCACATCAAACCCCGATCATACGCGAGAGCAGTGGCCGCAGACAGCAGTGGAGGTGAGCTGGAAGAGGAATCCACGGAGCAACAAGTGTCGGCCTTCATGCAGTCGAAAGGAATTCAGCTGGACTGCAACAACATTGAGTCCTGCCACCCTCTGCCCAGGAAAAACGGAGAAAAACCGGCAGTGATCATGAGGTTTGTGAACAAAAAACACAAGACTGCGCTACTGAAACAAGGTAGGAAGCTAAAAGGAACAAACATTTACATAAACGAGCACCTCACAAAACAAAACACAGAAATAGCCAGGAAAGCAAGATACATGAAAAAGCAGAAAAAGATTCATAACACCTGGACATCAAACTGTAAAATATACATCAAATTAAATGGATCGCCTGAAGAAGCCAAGGTCATTAACATCCGTAATATTATGGAACTGGACAAATATCAATGAATATTAAGAACTGGAGTCACAGCAACAATTCAGACAACTGTAGGACACTGAAAGATTTTACTCATCTGCAACAAAACATTCAACAACATGAATCAAAAAATCAACAAACACGAACAACAGGAACTGAAAGTTTTTGAATACACAGATCACAACCCACAGGACGTAGAATATGACATAGACCCTGATAATAATTTATTTAACTCAATCAATAATGACTGTAATTATTACACAGATGAACAGTTTAACACAATGGTCACATCTGATTTCAATATTTCTATGATCCACTTCAACAGCAGGAGTCTCTATGCAAACTTTAATAACATTAAAGATTATTTACATCAGTTTAAAGAGCCCTTCAATATTGTGGCAATATCAGAGACGTGGCTCAGTGAAGAGAAAGGAGTGGATTTTACCATGGATGGCGATGAATTAAATTATATAAATAGAAAAGTGAAAAAAGGAGGAGGAGTTGCAATTTATGTTGACAAGAGCTTGAAATACAAGGTTGTTGAAAATCTGACAGTAACTGTGGATGATTTATTTGAATGTATTACAATAGAAATCTGTCTGGACAATGTGAAGAATGTAGTAGTGAGCTGTGTATATAGAACACCTGGATCAAACATTGACTTATTTAAGGACTGGATGGAAAAAATGTACGCAAAACTAACTCATAAAGTTATGTTCATCTGTGGGGATTTTAATATAGATCTGATGAACTCAAAACAACATAGTTTGACAGAAGAATTTATCAACACAATGTACAGTATGGGCTTACATCCAAAAATTACCGGACCTAGCAGAATCACGTCACACAGTGCCACACTAATAGATAACATATTCAAAAACATTATGGAAAATAATATCAGGAGTGGGCTTTTATTGAATGATATCAGTGACCACCTGCCAATTTTTGTTGTCTATCAATGTGATTATAGGAAGAAAAAGTATACCAAAAATATTAAATATAAAAGAATAAGAACCGGAGAATCAATGTATTTACTGACAAAGGAATTATTAATACAAGATTGGAAGATAGTTTATGATGAAAATGACATAAATAGAGCATATGATAAATTTTTACAAATATTTCAATCATTGTACAATAAATACTGTCCTATAAAACAATACAGTGGCAGACAACAAAAAAAAAATATTCCTTGGGTCACCAAGGGGTTAATAAATGCATGTAAAAAGAAGAATGCATTATATAAGCAATTCATTAAATGCAGAACAGTGGAAGCTGAGATCAAATATAAAAGATATAAAAATAAGCTTACTAATATAATGAGGACCTGTAAGAAAGAATATTACAACAGAATACTAGAGGATAACAAAAATAACATAAGAGGAATATGGCAAGTACTCAATGGGATTATTAGTAATCGTCCTAAGAATGCAAATTATCCAGAATATTTTATCGAAAATGGCAGTTTGATAAATAATATGGAAGATGTGGTCAGTGGTTTCAATAAATTTTTTATAAACGTTGGTCCTGAATTAGCAAAATCAATAGTGACACCAGAAACAAACCACAGTGGTTCTGTGAATGAAATAGAAGATAGAAATCCAAACACAATCTTTTTGGGTGCAGTTACTGAAAAGGAAATTATCGAGACTGTGAGTAAATTTAAGAACAAAAAATCAATGGACTGGAATGAAATTGACATGACAATAGTGAAAAAAGTAATTGAGGGAATTGTTAAGCCACTCATCCACATATGTAACCTGTCATTTCAAACTGGTAAATTTCCAGACAAAATGAAAATAGCAAAAGTAATGCCTCTATACAAAACAGGAGACAGTCATCGCTTCACAAATTACAGGCCAGTCTCTTTACTCTCACAATTCTCCAAAATACTTGAAAAAATCTTCACTAAGAGACTGGATGAGTTCACTGAAAAACACAACCTCCTTACAGATAGCCAGTGTGGTTTTAGAGCAGATAAATCTACATCTTTGGCACTGATCGAACTTATAGAAGAAATTACTAGTTGTATAGATAAAAAAAAAGGTTACTGTAGGAGTATTTATAGATTTAAAGAAAGCTTTTGACACCATTGACCACAGAATACTACTAAGGAAACTGGAAAGGTATGGGATAAGAGGGGTAGGACTGAGTTGGGTGGAAAGTTATTTAAGTAACAGACAACAATTTGTACAAATTGGAGAGCACAAATCACCCTTCATGGACATCACTTGTGGTGTGCCCCAGGGGTCAGTTTTGGGACCCAAACTCTTTATTTTGTATATAAATGACATATGCCAAGTATCAAAAATTCTGAAATTTATTTTGTTTGCAGATGACACAAATATCCTTTGCACTGGTGAGAATTTGCAGCAGGTTTTAGAGGTGGTCACAACTGAAATGGAAAAATTAATGCAGTGGTTCAACAAAAATAAATTATCTCCAAATCTAAAAAAAAACAAAGATTATGGTGCTTGGAAATTATAAAATAAATCATGAAATAATGGTAACGATATATGATACCAGAATAGAAACAGTACAGGAAAATAAGTTTCTGGGGGTGACGCTAGACAATAAAATCTGCTGGAAACCTCACATCAGTCACATCCGGGCCAAATTAGCAAAATGTATAGGCATACTGGGGAAGACAAGACACATCTTGGACTATAAATCATTGGTCTTATTGTACAATTCACTGTTTTTACCTTATCTTAACTACTGTGTAGAAGTCTGGGGAAACACCTACAAGACCAACCTACAGTCAATATGCACATTACAAAAAAGAGCTATAAGGATAATAAACAATGCAGGATATAGAGACCATACCAATTCATTGTTCTTAAAGTCACATGTCATAAAGTTCATTGATTTAGTTAAATTTAAGACAGCACAAGTAATGTACAGGGCAATTAATAATCAACTCCCAACTAATATACAAAAAATATTTAAAAAAAGAGACAATGATCATAATTTGAGAGGAGACTTAAACTTTACAAAACCCAAGATACGTACAACCAAGAAAAGTATGTGCATATCTGTCTGTGGGGTGGATTTGTGGAACAGTCTGGAGCCGGAACTGAAACTATGTACAAACAGAAATCAATTCAAAAAGAGGTATAAGCACCATTTGCTGAAAGGATATATGTTAGAAGGGTAGTATTTATATGTACGATTCATTATGTTCACTCTGGGACATTATGGGACACTATGGAATGGTGGGTGGGACAGCACTGTGTATATCTGTGTTGTTTGAGGCTGGTTTTGATGTATGGACTTCATTGTGTGTTAGAATGGATGGGTGTTAACGTTGATTTGTAAAAAATACAGTAAATTGTTTACTTGGGGTTTTAAAGGTGGTAATTTGTATAAAATTCACATGGGTGTATCTATGGAAAAGAGGAGATGGAATTAATAAGTGTTCACTTCTTCCTTCTCCCTTTTGAACAGTGTATACTGTTACTTTATTGCATTTGCCATTTGCTTGTTTTTGTTATATTTTTGTGTTCAAAATAAACTATCTATCTATCTATCCATCTATTACTTGTATGCTTTAGCGCATAAAGGGAAGAAATAGGATTGCATGCTATGCGCGCTTCTTCTGCCACAAAGTGTGCAAACTCTTCGAAACCTGGATATGCCTTCCCTTCATCCAGTGTTTTAGTGACATGTCTGTTCCAGCGAGTTGTTGCCCAGTCTGAAAGTTTCAGCAGTAATTTCTGATTTTCCTCACAATCATCCAAAACTCCAAGTCCTTGCACATGGGGCATGGCATTTTTACAAGACATGAGGAAATCACTGAACTCTCTTAGTTTAAAGGAGTCTTTTGGTCCAATCTTTGGCCAGGAACTCAGTTTTCCCCTGAAAGCTCTTTGGACTACAAAGGGGTGGCCATAGCGGTTGTTTAAGGCATCCCAAGCCTGTGTGTACGCTTCTTCATCACTACGATAAAAGGTTCCTTCTAACACTGAAAGCGTCTCACCACTTATGTATTTTTTTCAAATAGAACATGTTATTATTATGCGCTGGATCTGTACAGCTTGTTTCTATCAAAGCCTTGAAGCAAGTGCTCCACTCTGTGAATTTAAGTGGGTCTCCTGTAAACACGAAAGGCTCTGGTGCCAGAAGTCTTGTCATAGCAAGGGATTCCTTGAACGCTTGGACTAGTGAGACTTCGCTCTCTCTGGGCTCAGATATCCTGCCAGAGTTGTATGGGACTGATGCACTGTGGGGAACATTGATGCGTTTACTCTCAGAGTAAGGAGGGGCCGATACATTTTGTGGAACTTGGGTGCATGGAGGGCTACTATGCTGCATTGGAAGCTGACTTGGAGGAAAAGTACTTTTTACTTTAACATCCCTTATTTCAGCATTAAACCTTGATTCCTCTTCAGCATACACACTGTATTCAGCCTCTATGACTTCAAGATCCCTTTGATCTTCCAACCATTTTAGTTTTTCTTGCTGAGCCAAAATCTCCTTTCTCTGGGCAGATATTTCCATCTCCCTGTTTATTTCAGCCCGTTTTGATGCCAAACGTGCAGCTGCAGCTGCTTTTTTCACCGATACATGACTTCCCTGCTGACTATGACTTGACTGACTGCTTTGACTAGTTCTAGACACAGTTGATCCATAAATTGATCTTGCATCTTCTCTTTGGAGTAACTGAAAGAGAGATTCCTTTACAGCTACTGCATCAAATTCCTTAGTATCAACATCCGCATACCGTCTTTGCAGGAGTAGGATTATTTCAGTTGTAACTGAAGTGCAGCTATCAATCTTCCTTCTCATGTCTTCAGATGGTAAAGTAAGTGCACGTACACTCTTATACTTTTTTTTAAACTTATTTGTACCCGTAGGTAGATTTGGTTTGCAGTCTGGTGACAAGCCACCGGCTGCTGGTCGCTGCGTGCGCGAGCGCCCTAAACTTACATGTTTTTGGTATGCGGGAGGAAACCAGAGAAATCCCGGAGTAAACCCACGCAACACGGGGAGAACATGCAAACTCCACACAGCTCACTGTTGGTCGGGGGCTGGGATCGAACCCACGATCTCATGATCCCCGCAATCCCCCGGCCGAGGGTAAAACTGTGCTGCCACAGTGCTAAACCACTGCGCCACCATGCAGCCCTTTTCCTTTAGTTCCTTTGCTTTAGTTCTGACTCACACTTTTCTATTGAATGGATCATTTCACCCAACTCAGTTTTAGAGCACTCTTCCTTAAGTTTAGATCTTGTTAGCGGAATCTCTGCTTTAAAGCACATAATCATACCATTTAGGATAACTAAGTAGACGGTTATGCTGTTTCATTCCATCTAGCAACAATGCTCTGCACTGTGTGTGTTTATATATTTATATATCTACATATTATTCCATCTAGCTACATTGCTCCGCACTGTGTGTGTTTATATACTTGCATATTTATTCCACCTAGCTGCAATGCTCTGCACTGTGTGTTCATATATTCATATATTTATTCCATCCAGCTACAATGCTCTGCACTGTGTGTCTGTGTGTGTGTGTATATATATATATTTTATAGTAATACGTACATATGTATATTAGCTGCTCTTGCTTGCTTGTTTTTTTTTTGTTTTTTTGTTTTTTTTTCTTGCCTTCTGATTGTTGCTCTAAGTGTTGCTATCCCTGTGCTGTTGCAATCCTGGAATTTTCCCGTTGTGGGACTAATAAAGGCTTATCTTATCTTATCTTATCTTATCTTATCTAAAGTTAAGATACATCGACATAAACTTTCTCTCTCTCTCTGTTATTTCCTTTCTTTTAAACTCAACGATTTTTTCTGTAGGGCATCTCTCCCTTTCTGATCGTCTCACTTGCGTTTCAACTTGAGATGATGATGGTAACCCTATCTTGTGTATTTCAAGATCTCCAATTATTTCTCCTATCCGTGTCTCAATTTCTCGTCTTTTTAAGTCGACAGATTCAGTTTTTAATTTCTCTTCCAACTTTACTTTCTCATCTTCTAGAGCTGCAAGTATTTCCTCTAATGTACGAAACTCACTTGTGCTCTGCTCCATTTTTAAAAATGATTTGAACTAACACTTTTGGAATTTTACAGTGAAAGGAAAGTTAGAAAACTGCTGGGAGAACATACAATAGGAAACAAGTGACACTCTTCAGTAATTTACAACACTTCAAGAATAGCTTTTACTTCTGTTTCTTTTCTCAATTTAACTTAGGAATTAAAAGGTTCCAAACTGAAAATATACCATCTAACCTGGTACCTTAAAGGTGTTGTGACCTTTTGCAAACTGCATTGTCCATAAATGTTGCTCTGGTACCTCTTCTGTCCGGCTGAATGTCCAGCAGATGTGGGAAGAAGCATGCACGTCTTTTATTTGGGCAGCAAACAAAGTCCTTGAAGCATGGCCCTGCAGGAATCTTGCTGCTTACTCCTGGATTAGGCACGTTTTTCACTGTAACTGCTCCCAAAGTCTTCTTCTAGGTCAGAAAGCCACGCTCCATCTGATGTTGACAAGTTTTTTGTTTATTTTGTCACAGCAAATCTTCACCCTTAAACACCGTGAAAAACTAAAAATACAGACATAAGAAACATGAATACAAATGAATTATAACACTTAACAAATGTTCATAAACAAAAATAATCACATACCGTGTGCGCTTCTGCCTAGAATTTAGGAGTTGTTAGTCATGTCTCAAATTTCCCAAACAAAGTCCTCTCTCCGCATCTGATTGTGGACAGCCTCCAGCAGCTGTGTGACTCTTCTAATCAGGCATGTGAACAGCGCATGCCTACCACCCATTTTTGCACCATATCAGGTCCAGGTCTGCCGCTGGTTTCCTCACAAACATGGAGGACATTTAACAGTCTGGCTGCCTGCAGGAAAAACACTCCGTCCTCTCTCCCGACACTCACTCACACAATGGCGCTGATAGGCGGAGCGAGATGCCTGCATGAGCCCCCTTCACGAGCTCTCCGACTCACCCGCGAGCTCGGCAGCACGAGCGCATATGCGCCGTGATATGGAGGGACTGAAGGCAGAGAAAAGGACGCCGCTAACGTCCACAACACTGGCGCACACACCCATAAACAAACATTATTTCAGAGAAAGAACCAAAGATACATAAACCTTTTCACTGTGACAGCTACAAAGCCTATTCTATTCTAAGTTGTGAATGTCAGCAACATGTTAAGCATTAGTTGGTTTAAGCTACTTATAAGTTATGAAAATATTCTATATAAGTTACTAATACTGTATGTTATGTATATGTCCAAGTTGTTATGGACACACTATGCATATGGCCAAAAGTGAAAATTATCCCAGCATTATCGTATCCAAGCATTACCCATATCCCAGCATTTTAGACCAATTTTTAAGGAATTTCTGGAATTTCCCCATTGTGGGACTAATAAAGGCTTATCTTATCTTATCTTATCTTTTTATATGTTTGGCGAATGCTGTCTAAATCATCATGGTGTGACAGTAGACAGCTCAAGTTTGCAAACCTTGTCTGGCTCCAAGTATCTACTCCATCAGTTCAAACAACAGGCACTCCCAGCAAGATAATTTGCAGCACTCCTCGGAGCCTGTAATCCAAGGATACCACTCGATGCTAATATGGAAGTGAAGGACAAATCCTTTCCCCGCCTGAGACAGGCCTGCTAGCTTCAGGGTTGGCCGACCTATCTTCACAATGACCAGCTTTTCTTGAAAAGTCTGTATGGAAAATCGATTTTTTAAAATATCAGCTACCAAATCATTTTCCTCTCCCCTGTCAGCCATTGTGGGTGGAAAAACAGTTATTTATTTAAACAGATACAGTACATTGTAGCTGCTAAAGCAAGTCTGTGCACCGGCATTTTGCTAGCTAGGATCCTCTGCATTGTGGGTGGAGTCTAACCATCCAATCAAAAGACGTGAAAATGCCAACATTATCAGATGCCTTCTATGCGTACCCCTGGATGTACAGAAGACATTTGATTGGTAAAAGTAACAGGATAAGTTTAACAGTTAATTTAACCTATAGAGTCACACTGTTAATTCCTAAAGGCCCAAGGCAGATTTGTTTGACCCTGGCAACACAGATGACTGAAATATGATTGGACAAAAAACCTCTAACATGCATTACACGACTGGAAGGAGTGCAACCAAGAGAAAAGCTACAAAATGAAGAGAATAGGCGATTGGCAATAACTTAATACATCCTCATGGAACAAATATAAGAATGTAGGTTGTAAATGTTAGTGAGAGTGTTCAGGCTAGCAGAGAAGGCTTTGCTGGACCTGAGGGTCCACCACTGGTGGAAACCCTCTGCTGCCAATGCAGAGGGCTGCCAATGACATAACGCACGGCTCAGGAGACGCACACACACAGGCTTAGAGTAGTTCAAAGAGTTTATTAACAGCAGGGGAGAATGAGTGCGTGTCTGCGGGATGTAAATGTGTTGGTGATGGTGTCAGCTCCAGGCACAGAGGCAGGTGACCGTACAGCCGAGCAACCCTATGGAGAGAGCACAGGGAGAGGGTGACGGGCATACACCAACACAGGAGGAAATTATGGCGAGAGAAGGACTTACTTGGTGGGTCAGGACAGCTGGCACAACAAGGGGGTGAGGCCCGGAAGACAGCCACCTGGGGAGCTCCGTGCAGCAGCGAGGATTGGGCGATGGAGAGGAGATGTCCGCCGCTGGGAAATCCACCTGTGCACAGGGGAGAAGACTGAAGAGAAGAGGTAAGCGATCTTCTTACGAAAATGGTTACGCTGAAAGGAAGTATGCTCACAACGGTGAGGGACGAAGTCTGACGGCTTCAGGCCGAGCCTCCGGGCGAGACGGCCTTTATCCCTCGCCGCTGATGGTTGTCAGGTGCGTGAGCAGGTGGCGCCGCTGATGAATGGCGCGGCGTGACAGTACTCCCCCCTCTAGCAGCGCCTCCTGGCGATGGCTTATCCGGGTGCGCTCAGTGGAAGTCCGCGATGAGCGATGGGTCCAACACAAACGACGGGGGCACCCATTGTCGATGCTCGGGCCCATAGCCCTCCCAGTCCACCAGGTATTGCAACCCACGACCTCGGCGCCGGGAGTCCAGGATGGAGGAGACGGACCAGGCCGGATGGCCACCAATCATCCGGGGCGCGGGTTGCGCTGCAGGAGGAGGGCAAAGGGGGTCAGTGACTGCCAGTTTCACCTTTGACACATGGAAAGTGGAATGGATGCGGAGGGAGGGGGAAATAGCCACGCGCACAGCCACCGGGTTGATGATCCGGGTGATGGGAAAGGGACCCATGAATCGCTGTGCCAGCTTCCTCCTCTCGCCTTTTAATGTGACGTCCTGGGTAGACACATACACGAGTTGCCCAACTCTGTACGCCGGGGCAGGTCTTCTGTGCCGGTCCGCCACGGTCCTGTTGCGCTCCGCCGTGCGTAAAAGCGCATGACGCGCGGCAGCCCAGGTGGAGCGGAACTGCCTAAGGTGCGCCCTAACAGAGGGGACAGTCACCTCGTTCTCCTGCGCTGGAAACAGCGGGGGGTCGTAACCCAGGGACGCCTTGAAGGGGGACATCCCCGTTGCAGAAGAGCGGGCGGTGTTGTGGGCATACTCCACCCAGGCGAGATGGTTGCTCCAGGACGTCGGCTTGGATCTAGTAACACAGCGGAGCGCAGCCTCCAGCTCCTGATTGGTCCTCTCACACTGCCCGTTAGACTGGGGGTGATGGCCGGAGGAGAGGCTCACCTTGGCTCCGATGGCGTTACAAAAGGATCTCCAAACCTCGGATGAAAATTGGGGACCCCGGTCCGAGACCACGTCCACCGGAATCCCGTGCAGCCTGACCACGTGTTGGACGAGGAGGCCCGCCGTCTCCAGGGCAGTAGGGAGGCCTCGCAGGGGAATGAAGTGCGCAGCCTTGGAGAAACGGTCCACAATGGTCAGGACGGTGTCAAAGGAGTTGGAAACGGGGAGTCCGGTGACGAAGTCCAGTGCGATGTGCGACCAGGGCCTGCCGGGGACGGGCAGAGGCTGGAGCAGACCCGCTGGGGGGGCATTTCCCGACTTGCTGGTGGCACAGATTGGGCAAGCCCGGGCGTAGCGGGCTGCATCCCTCCGCAGGCCTGGCCACCAAAAGGACCGTTGGAGGAGGCTGATCATCCGAGAGGTGCCGGGATGACAGGTGAGCCGGGAGGTGTGGAGCCAGTGGATGACCTCTCCTCGGACCGCAGATGGGACGAACAGTCTTCCCTCCGGTCCGCCGCCAGGATCAGGTTCCACCTCCTGCGCCTTCCGGATCTTGTCTTCAATGTCCCAAGAGATGGCACCGAGGACGCACGACCTGGGCAGGATAGTGTGGGGCGTCTCCTCAGCCTCCATGGGGGTGAACTGCCTAGAGAGGGCGTCAGGCAGGCCGTTCTTGGAGCCCGGCCTGAAGGTGATCGAGAAGCGGAACCTGGCGAAGAACAAAGACCAGCGCGCCTGGCGGGCATTCAGGCGCTTGGCAGATCGTAAATACTCTAAGTTCTTGTGGTCCGTCAGGACCACAAACGGCAGGTCCGCCCCCTCTAGCCAGTGGCGCCACTCCTGTAAGGCGAGTTTAATGGCCAGGAGCTCTCTGTCCCCCACATCGTAGTTCCTCTCCGCCGGGGACAGGCGCCGGGAGAAGAAGGCGCACGGCCGTTTGGCGCCATCGTCAGGTGACCGCTGGGATAACACTGCTCCCACTCCCGTGTCCGATGCGTCCACCTCCACAATGCACTGCAGCGTGGGGTCGACCTGGCGAAGGACCCGGGAGGAGGAGAACTCCGCCTTCAGCGCCCTAAAGGCAGCAGCGACCTCTTCAGTCCACCGGAACGGGACCTTCGGGGACGTGAGGCGGGTCAGCGGTCCGACGATCGAGCTGAAATTTGGGACAAAGCGGCGGTAAAAATTGGCGAAGCCAACAAACTGTTGCACCTGCTTCCGGGATGCGGGAGTAGGCCACTCCACCACCGCCTTCACCTTCTCTGGGTCTGGGAGCACCTGATCTTGAGCGATGATGAATCCCAGGAAGGATGTGGTCCTAGCGTAGAATTCGCATTTCTCAGCCTTCACGTACAGACGATTCTCCAGCAGTCTTTGGAGGACCCGCCTCACATGGACCTGGTGCTCGTCCCTGGACCTGGAGAAGATAAGGATGTCATCCAGGTAGACGAACACAAAAAGGCCGATGAAATCCCGGAGGACGTCATTAATGAGGCGCTGAAAGACGGCAGGAGCGTTGGTCAGCCCGAACGGCATGACGAGATACTCAAAGTGGCCGTTCGGGGTACGGAAGGCTGTCTTCCATTCATCTCCCTCCCGGATCCGGACGAGGTGGTAAGCGCTGCGTAAATCCAGCTTGGTAAACCAGGTCGCCCCCTGGAGGGAGTGAAAGGCAGTGTCCATGAGGGGCAGGGTGTAACGGTCCCTCTCAGTGATGTCATTCAGCGCTCGGTAGTCTATGCAGGGGCGGAGGGATCCGTCCTTTTTCCCGACAAAGAAAAACCCTGCCCCCACGGGTGACGACGATGGGCGAATAATCCCAGCGCTCAGAGACTCCTTCAGGTATGTATTCATGGTCTCCTTCTCCGGCGCCGACAGGCTGTAGAGCCGGCCGGATGGCAGGGGAGCCCCCTGGCGGAGGTTGATGGCACAGTCATATGGTCGATGCGGGGGAAGAGACATAGCTTTCGATTTGCTAAATACCATACCCAGGTCGTGAAATTCTGGAGGCACCAGTGACAGGTCCGGAGGTGCTGTATCCGCCACAGGGGGAGCCGCGGATGGGGAGCAGGCAGCGGACTGAAGGCAGGTGCCCATACAGAAGGTACTCCATGCCGATACCCCAGCGGACCTCCAGTCCAGGACAGGGTTGTGGAGGCGTAGCCAGGGATACCCCAGGATGACGGGCGACACAGAGTTGGGCAGGACGTAAAATACCATCTCCTCCCGGTGGTTCCCTGAGATGATGACTGGGACGGGCATGGTTTGGTGAGAAACTCTCCCAAGGGAGGCACGGGAGAGATGGACCAGGGAAATGGGGTGTTTTAATGCCCGACAGCGGATGCCCAATCGGGTTGCCAGGCCTTGTGAAATGAAGCTGCCCTCTGCGCCCGAATCCACCAGTGCGTGGGTGAGGTGCCCAGTGGGGTTGTGGCAAAAACGGATGGGCAGCTTTAATTGAGTGAGGGGACTTTGCCGATTGACGTCCGCGAGGCCCCCTACAGTGACTCGCGGACCCCGCCGTTTGGCTTTTGTGGGCAAAGCTCTATCGTGTGTTGACTGTCTCCGCAATACATGCAGAGACCCAACTCACGGCGGCGCTGTCTCTCTGCCGAGGAGAGCTTTGCCCAGCCCGTCACCATCGGCTCCGACTCCTCGGGGCACGATGGTGGCGGCGTCGCCAGGGGGCGAGCTTGGGGCAGGCGTAGCGGGACTCCCCGAGGGCGAGAAGCAGACGGCTTCCGTCCTGAGGAGCGCTCGCGCAGCCTGTTGTCCAAGCTGATAGCCAGTGAGGTTAGCTCCGCTAACGTTCCGGGGATATCCCGTCCAGCCAGTTCATCCCTTAGATCACTATTGAGGCTGCGGAGAAAGAGGCCGCAGAGGGAGCGCTCCTCCCAGCCCAATTCCTCCGCCGCTACCCGGTACTCGATGGCATAATCCGCGGCCGACCGGTTTCCCTGCTGGAGAGCGAGAAGCCGATCGACCTGGACCGCCTCGGAACGAGAATGATCGAACACCTCCAGGAAGCGCCTCACGAACTCGGCATAGGTGAGGGTGGCATAACTGGGTCTCGCCATGATAGCGTAGGCCCAAGTTAGAGCGCGCCCCTCCAGGAGGTTCCCTATGTAGCCGATTCGACTGTGATCTGAGGGAAAGTCTCCGGGCACACGGTCAAACACGGACTCACACTGCATCACAAACCCCCGCGCTCCGCCGAGCTTTCCGCTAAAGCGAGCGGGGGTCGGAATAGGTGTGAGTCGGGCCGGTGCCACTGGAGCTGGCTGGACGGCCACCGGAACAGCAGGGGCTGCGCCACCCTGAGGAGCCGGGGGGAACGGCTGCTGGGGGTCCAGGCGGTCCAATCGGCCAGTGATAATTACTAATTGATTTAGGATGACCTGCTGTTGATAAGCAATTTGATCCACTCTAGCCTCGAGAGTGGTAAGCCGGTGTGCGAGCCCGCCGTCCGCCGAGCCGCTCTGCTGAAGCCGTACTGACATAACGCACGGCTCAGGAGACGCACACACACAGGCTTAGAGTAGTTCAAAGAGTTTATTAACAGCAGGGGAGAATGAGTGCGTGTCTGCGGGATGTAAATGTGTTGGTGATGGTGTCAGCTCCAGGCACAGAGGCAGGTGACCGTACAGCCGAGCAACCCTATGGAGAGAGCACAGGGAGAGGGTGACGGGCATACACCAACACAGGAGGAAATTATGGCGAGAGAAGGACTTACTTGGTGGGTCAGGACAGCTGGCACAACAAGGGGGTGAGGCCCGGAAGACAGCCACCTGGGGAGCTCCGTGCAGCAGCGAGGATTGGGCGATGGAGAGGAGATGTCCGCCGCTGGGAAATCCACCTGTGCACAGGGGAGAAGACTGAAGAGAAGAGGTAAGCGATCTTCTTACGAAAATGGTTACGCTGAAAGGAAGTATGCTCACAACGGTGAGGGACGAAGTCTGACGGCTTCAGGCCGAGCCTCCGGGCGAGACGGCCTTTATCCCTCGCCGCTGATGGTTGTCAGGTGCGTGAGCAGGTGGCGCCGCTGATGAATGGCGCGGCGTGACAGCCAATGCTGCCAATGCAGTTTGGATGTTTAGCAGCTTGTCATCCTTCAACCGCTGGCTGTCTGTGTGGTGTCCTGCAAATAATGTGGACTACATAGACAATTGGAGCTCATTTTGGGGAAAATCTGGTCTTATTAGACGAGATGGTGTCCATCCCACTTTGGATGGTGCTGTGGAGAATGTGCTCAAGGATGAGGCTGAGTTTATTCCTCAGATCCACCTTTATTCACAGATGACATACTCCAACAATCTCAAAGCAAGAAAGAGGAAGTTTTCATCTCACATCTGGGGTTTTATACCCCGGGCACGAAACAGCAGTTACATGGTGTTTAATCAGACATACAGTGACATGGTACTTAATCCCAATCACAAAGTAACCCCTTTGATCTCACACCATTGTCCTTTAGTCTCTGTGGTCCGGAAATCTCCCCCGGTCGTCTCCCTGAAACAAAGGCCAAATCTCACACTCTTCCTGTTGTCTCTCAGAGGCTCAGTCCCTTTTGTTCCATGAGACGTGTAGCACACAATAAACATACAGCAATACATTTGTGGAGAATATGTACCCAACACATGTGCCACAGTGTGTCTCTTTTATCTAACAATCTGGCATCATTTTTATCCAAATTTCCAAAACATTGACAACTCAGAGTTGGGACCAGGAAGCAGTGTCGCAGTCTTACACGCCTCTCTGCAGCTCCTCTTCATCCGCCACCCCTCAACTAAGTCCCTGTCTTCCCCATCAGAGAATCATTGTCTGCTCCCTCCAAAGTAAATAAAAATATAATGTATAAGTATCCAAAGTGATTAAACAAAAAGTTGGTAAAAGTCAAATTCAATTCAATTCAATTCAACTTTCTTTATATAGCGCCATTTCACAACAACAGTCATCTCATAGCACTATCAACTGTAGGGGGGACCCCCACAGTTGCAGAAAGACCCCAGCAATCAGGCGATCCCCTGTGAGCAAGCACTTGGCGACGGTGGAGAGGAAAAAACTCCCTTTTAACAGGAAGAAACCTCCAGCAGAACCAGGCTCAGGGAGGGGCAGTCATCTGCTGCGACTGGCTGGGGGGTGAGGGGATAGAGAAGAAGAAAAGAACAGACATGTAGAGAGCAAACAGCACGATGGGGACTCAATCTATGGGAGAGAACAAACAAATGTTAATGACCAGCAAAAAAAAATATTTCATAGAGAGTGAGGAAAGGAGTGAGGCCCAGTGCATTACTGGAGGTCCCCCGGCTGACTAAACCTATTAGCAACATAACTAAGGGAGGGTTCAGAAACACATGATCCCTCCCTAATTGTAGGCTATATCAAAAAGGTAGGTTTTAGCCCTATTCTTAAAAACAGAGATCGAATCTGACTCCCGAATCCAGATTGGCAGCTGATTCCACAGGAGAGGAGCTTGATAACTGAAGGCTCTGCCTCCCATTGTACTTTTGGAGATTCTAGGTATTACAAGTAATCCTGCATTTTGGCAGCGTAGTGCTCTGTTAGGATGATACGGTAGTATCAGATCTTTTAAATAAAAAGGAGCCTGATTGTTTAGAGCTTTGTAAGTAAGAAGAAGGATTTTAAACTTAATTCTAAACTCTATGGGAAGCCAGTGAAGGGAGGCCAGAACCGGAGAGATATGATCTCTCTTTCTAGTACCTGTTAAAACTCTTGCTGCAGCATTTTGGATCAGCTGAAGACTTTTTAAAGATGTTTTAGGACAGCCTGATAATAAAGAATTACAATAATCTAATCTCAAGCTAACAAAAGCGTGGATCAGCTTCTCAGCATCACTCTGAGACAAGATGCTCCTAATCTTGGCAATATTACGCAAATGATAGAAGGCAGTCTTAGAAACAAATTTAATATGTGAATTGAAGGACAAATCCTGATCAAAAATAACTCCAAGGTTCCTCACAGAGCTATTAAGAGAAAGAGTAACTGCATCCAAACTGAAAGTTTGATTTGGAAAGGAATTTCTAAGGTTTTTTGGACCAACAAGAATGACTTCAGTCTTATCTGAATTTAATAGCAGGAAATTACAAGTCATCCAAGCTTTGATTTCCTTAAGACAGGCTTCTAACTTGGCTAATTGATTACTATCATCTGGCTTCATTGACAGGTATAATTGTGTGTCATCTGCATAACAATGAAAATGTATACAGTGCTTTCTAATAATGTTGCCTAACGGAAGCATATATAAACTAAAAAGAGTCAATGAGAAATCAAGAGAAATGAGAAATCAAACATGAAGCCTCTAAATTGAATGATTTGGCCTCTCTTCCTCCTCATAATTTAAAAATTAAATGTGGTTTGTTAAATATTAGGTCTCTAACTCCCAAGTCTCTGCTAGTCCATGATCTGTTAATTGATCATCAGATTGATTTAATATCCCTTACAGAGACTTTTTTGGGGCAAGAGGATTATGTTGGTTTGAATGAATCAACTCTCTCAGGTTATTTAAACTATCAAAATCCCAGAAGTTCTGGTCGTGAAGGAGGAGTAGCAACAATTTAACATTCCAAATTATTAGTTAATGTAAAGCAAAAAGCACATTATAATTCCTTTGAGGGCCTGGTCCTCAGTATTGGGCATTTTAGCAATTTTAGGCTAAACCCAATTTTATTTGCCATAGTTTATCGTCCTCCATCAACCTACTCAGAGTTTTTATCCAAATTTGCCGAATTCTTAGCTGATTTAGTGCTGAAATCAGATAGAATAATTATAGCAGGAGACTTTAATATACAGTGGGGCAAAAAAGTATTTAGTCAGCCACCAACTGTGCAAGTTCTCCCACTTAAAAGATGAGAGAGGTCTCCAATTTTCATCATGGGTATACCTCAACTATGAGAGACAAAATGAGAAAAAAAATCCAGAAAATCACATTGAAGGATTTTTAATGAATTAATTGGTAAATTCCTTGGTAAAATAAGTATTTGGTCACCTACAAACAAGCAAGATTTCTGGCTCTCACAGACCTGTAACTATTTCTTTAAGAGGCTCCTCTGTCCTCCACTCGTTACCTGTATTAATGGTACCTGTTTGAACTCATTATCAGTTTAAAAGACACCTGTCCACACCCTCAAACAGTCAGACTCCAAACTCCACTATGGCCAAGACCAAAGAGTTGTCAAAGGACATCAGAAACAAAATTGTAGACCTGTACCAGGCTGGGAAGACTAAATCTGCAATAGGTAAGCAGCTTGGTGTGAAGAAATCAACTGTGGGAGCAATTATTAGAAAATGGAAGACATACAAGACCACTGATAATCTCCCTCGATCTGGGGCTCCACGCAAGAGCTCACCCCGTGGGGTCAAAATGATCACGAGAACGGTGAGCAAAAATCCCAGAACCACACGGGGGGGACCTAGTGAATGACCTGCAGAGAGCTGGGACCAAAGTAACAAAGGCTACATCAGTAACACACTACGCCGCCAGGGACTCAAATCCTGCAGTGCTAGACGTGTCCCCCTGCTTAAGCCAGTACATGTCCAGGCCCGTCTGAAGTTTGCTAGAGAGCATTTGGATGATCCAGAAGAGGATTGGGAGAATGTCATATGGTCAGATGAAACCAAAATAGAACTTTTTGGTAAAAACTCAACTTGTTGTGTTTGGAGGAGAAAGAACACCATACCTACTGTGAATCATGGGGGTGAAAACATAATACTTTGGGGCTGTTTTTCTGCAAAGAGACCAGGACGACTGATCTGTGTAAAGGAAAGAATGAATGGGGCCATGTATTGTGAGATTTTGAGTGAAAACCACCTTCCATCAGCAAGGGCATTGAAGATGAAACATGGCTGGGTCTTTCAGCATGACAATGATCCAAACACACTGCCTGGGCAACGAAGGAGTGGCTTCGTAAGAAGCATTTCAAGGTCCTGGAGTGGCCTAGCCAGTCTCCAGATCTCAACCCCATAGAAAATCTTTGGAGGGAGTTGAAAGTCTGTGTTGCCCAACGACAGCCCCAAAACATCACTGCTCTAGAAGAGATCTGCATGGAAGAATGGGCCAAAATACCAGCAACAGTGTGTGAAAACCTTGTGAAGACTTACAGAAAACGTTTGACCTCTGTCATTGCCAACAAAGGGTATATACCAAAGTATTGAGATGAACTTTTGTTATTGACCAAATACTTATTTTACCGAGGAATTTACCAATTAATTCATTAACAATCCTTCAATGTGATTTTCTGGATTTTTTTTTCTCATTTTGTCTCTCATAGTTGAGGTATACCTATGATGAAAATTGGAGACCTCTCTCATCTTTTAAGTGGGAGAACTTGCACAATTGGTGGCTGACTAAATACTTTTTTGCCCCACTGTACATGTAGATGTAGATAGTGATTGCCTTAATATTGCATTTAATTCAATTTAAGACTCGATGGGGTTTTCTCAGAAAGTAGGAAATTCTACCCATTATCTCCACCATACGTTGGACCTTGTTCTGACATATGGCATAGAAATAGAAAATGTGGTAGTGTTTCCTCATAACCCTGTACTGTCAGACCATTGTCTGTTAATCTATGATTTTACTTTTTCTGACTATTTGGCTCCTAAGGAAAAAAAATTACTACAGTAGATACCTCTCAGATGATGTTGTTACCAAATTTATGCAGATTGTTTCCTCTATGGAATGGAGGGTGTCATGCTTGGTGACCACAGGATCTCATCTCTGTTGTTTGCAGATGATGTTGTCCTGTTGGCTTCATCCAGCAATGACCTACAGCTCTTGCTGGGATGGTTTGCCGCTGAGTGTGAAGCGGCTGGGATGAAAATCAGCACCTCCAAGTCCGAGTCCATGGTCCTCAGCCGGAAAAAGGTAGATTGTCCTCTCCAGGTTGGGGACAGGCTCCTGCCCCAAGTGAAGGAGTTTAAGTATCTTGGGGTCTTGTTCACGAGTGAGGGGAAAATGGAGCGAGAGATTGACAGACGAATTGGAGCAGCATCTGCAGTGATGCGGACATTGTACCAGTCTGTTGTGGTGAAGAGGGAGCTTAGTTCTAAGGTAAAGCTGTCGATTTACCAGTCAATCTACGTTCCTACTCTCACCTATAGTCACGAGCTTTGGGTAATGACTGAAAGAACGAGATCACGGATACAAGTGGCTGAAATGAGCTTTCTCCGTAGAATTGCTGGACTCACCCTCAGAGATAGGGTGAGGAGCTCTGTCATCCGGGAGGGGCTCAGAGTAGAACCGCTGCTCCTCCACATTGAAAGGAGTCAGTTGAGGTGGTATGGGCATCTGATTAGGATGCCTCCTGGACGCCTCCCACTTGAGATGTTTCAGGCACGTCCCATTGGGAGGAGACCCTGGGGCAGACCCAGGACTCGGTAGAGAGACTATGTCTCCCAGCTGGTCTGGGAACACCTTGGTATCCTCTCTGAAGAGCTGGAGCAGGTGGCTGGGGAGAGAGAAGTCTGGGCTTCTCTGTTTGAACTGCTGCCTCCACGACCCAGACCTCCGGAAAAGCGGTAGAAGATGGATGGATGGATGGATGGATGGATGGATGGATGTTTCCTCTATGCCATGTGTCAAAACAACGGAAATAAAGCTATAGACAGCTTACTCCTTCTGTAATTGATAGCCTGGTAGATAATGTTACAGCTTCTCTGCATCAGACTCTAGACTTGGTGGCCCCTTTCAAAAAGAAAAAGTCTAATCAGAGATTTCTAACTCATTGGTTCAACACAGAAACTCACAGCTTAAAACAGAAGACTCGTCAATTAGAAAGAAAATAGCGCTCTGTGGAGCATGTGCTCAAGGATGAGGCTGAGTTTATTCCTCAGATTCAGCTTTATTCACAGATCACATACTCCAACAATCTCAAAGCAAGAAAGAGGAAGTTTTCATCTCACATCTGGGGTTTTATACCCCGGGCACGAAACAGCAGTCACATGGTGTTTAATCAAACATACAGTCACATGGTATTCCCTGGCCAAGAAATTGTTAGATAAGAATGTCACAGAATTTTGGAAGGAGCTTAGACGGATTAGTAACAGTAAAACGCCTTTGCCCTGTACTTTGGAAGGCATTTCAGGTACAGAAAATATTGTGGATCTTTGGCGGCAACACTTTTACTCATTATTTAATTCAACTAAGGATGAAACTTACAAGGTAGGGAAAGTAGAAAGGGACGATTCGCTCCTGATTGACACTCATGCAGTGATCAAAGCCATTAGAGAGCTATCAGATAACAAAGCGAGTGGTTTAGACTGTATTTCTGCTGAGCATCTTAAATTCGCTAGCTCAAGAATTGCTCCTCTTCTTGCAATCTGTTTCACCAGCTTCATGATTCATGGGATGTTACCAGAATCATTATTGTCTGTTGTGTTGGTACCAGTCATTAAAGATAAAGCTGGCAAGCTGTGTAGCCTGGATAATTACAGACCCATAGCTTTAGCCAATATAATATCTAAAGTACTGGAAAAAATCATGTTTGAAAAATTAAATGTATTCATCAAATCTACTGATCATCAATTTGGATTCAAACCCCATCATGGAACAGATCTGTGCATATATGCCTTAAAAGAAATTATAAATAAGTACAGAAATCAAAATTCTTCAGTTTTTCTGTGCTTTATTGACGCCTCCAAGGCGTTTGATCGTGTTAATCACAGGATACTGTTTAGGAAAATGATAGACAGGGGGGTGCCCAAGTACTTAGTACGTATCCTGATTTACTGGTACGCACATCAGAAGATGCTGATGAAATGGGGGAAGAGTCATTCATCACCATTTGGTGTGAGCAGTGGTGTCAGACAGGGCAGTATATTGTCCCCTATTCTATTTAATCTTTACATGGAGGAGTTGTCAAAGCAACTGAATGCCTGTAAAACTGGGTGTTTAATAGGGAATAAGTTAGTGAATCATTTTATGTATGCTGATGATCTAGTTATTCTCAGTCCAAGTAGTGCTGGTCTTCAGGAGTTATTAAGAGTGTGTAGTGCTTATGGAGAGGAAAATGACATAAAATATAATACAAATAAGAGTTGTGTGCTGATCTGCCGCACTAAAGAAGATTTGTTAATGAAATTCCCTGTCTTTGAATTGGCAGGCAGAGAATTAATTGTCAGGGATAAAATTAAATATCTGGGACATGTTATTAATGATAGAATGACTGATGATGATGATATTTTCAGAAAACGCTGCAAAATCTACATGCAAGCAAATATTCTTGCACGCAGATTTGGTTTTTGTTCAGATGAGGTGAAACTGGTTCTTTTTAAAACCTATTGTACACCTTTATACACTGCTCATTTATGGATAAATTATAGGAAACTAAGTATGCAGAAATTACAGGTTGCCTACAATGATGCCTTAAGAATTTTACTTAAAAAGCCTCGATGGTGCAGTGCTTCCAAGTTATTTGTCTCATCACGTGTAAATACTCTGCATGCAGTAATAAGGAATTTTATGTATAAATTCATCTGTCGGCTTGATGTATCTAGAAATGAAATCATTCAAGTCATGTCTAGCATTAAGCTCAGTTCTATTCGCTGTCAGTCACAGTTTAGAAGGCACTGGTACAGTAGTCTTTTTAAGTCTTTTTAAAGTCTGTACTGTCTTTGTACTTCTTTAAGCAGTTATGTCTTAGTGTTTCTTGTAACTTTTTGATTGTTTCAACTGTCTTGGTTTTTTTTTACTTTACTTGGTTTTTTTTTCTCTTGATGGACCTTGAGTCTGGAATAAAGTCTTTGATTGATTGATTGATTGATGGTACTTAATCCCAATCACAAAGTAACCCCTTTGATCGCACACCATTGTCCTTTAGTCTCTGTGGTACGGAAATCTCACACTCTTCCTGTTGTCTCTCAGAGGCTCAGTCCCTTGAGACGTGTAGCACATAATAAACATACAGCAATACATTTGTGGAGAATATGTACCCAACATATGTGCCACAGCTCCACTAATTTGGATGAATTCTTTTTAGCTTGGAGAAATCCTCTTTTAATTTATAAAAATTCTCTGAGAAAAGCAAGAAAGAGTTATTATTCTGCATTGATAGAAGAGAACAAGAATAATTCCAGGTTTCTTTTCAGTACTGTAGCCAGGCTGTAAAAGAGTCAGGACTGTCAATACTAGCATTTCCTTAGAGCTTACTAGTCAGGAGTTTATGAACTTGCCTGTGGGGTCCTCCAGGGGTCAGTTGCCTGTGGGGTCCCCCAGGGGTCAGTATTAGCCCCCAAATTATTTAGCATATATATAAATGATATATTCCAAGTTTCTAAATTATTAAAAATAATATTATTTGCTGATGATACTAATATATTTTATTCTGGAAATAATTATAATCAACTAATCCATACTCTAAATAATGAATTAAATAAGCTTAAAAAATGGATGGATTGTAATAAATTATCACTAAATATAGATAAAACTAAGGTAATGATATTTGGTAATTGTAAAAATAAAGAAGATATACATATTCATATAGATAATGTGATTATTGAAAAAGTTAAGGAGATCAAGTTTTTGGGTGTAATACTAGATGATAAAATTAGTTGGAAACCACACGTCAGATACATACAAAACAAAGTGGCAAAAAATATTGCAATTATAAATAAAATTAAGCAGGTCCTAGATTACAAATCACTTCATATCTTGTATTGCTCATTAGTACTTCCATACTTGACCTATTGTATAGAGGTCTGGGGTGACAATTATAAAAGTGCACTTAATTCATTGCTGATATTACAAAAAGTGCAGTCCGTGTTATACACAAAGTCGGGTATCTTGAACATACTAATTTATTGTTTTTACATTCAAAGTTATTGAAATTACGGGATCTGGTTCATTATTATACAGCACAATTAACCCCTTGCACTCTGGTCAATTTCCCTAAAAACGACTAAAAATAACATACCCAAAGTAAATCAAAAACTGTTCTTCAGCCCTTTGCAGCATCTTCATGGGGTTGGTCTCATTTAAAAGAAAACACTTTGAATTTTTTGGCGAAGCAGTCATAATCTCTCTAAGTGCTCCTGCCACTGAGTAACAGTCATCTAAACATACTGAACTTGAAGAAAATAAAGTTCGCCTGGGTGTTTTTTTTTTAGGTACAAATGCTTGCAAATAACACACAGCTGTGAGATACGGGCTGGAAAATGAAACAGAAATGTAGAACCAAGTGTTATCCAGCTGAGGTCAAAATTTTGTAACAATACCACAAAAAATGAATATATTACACAGCTTTTTTGTCAGGTTGTTCCCAGGCGTTTTTGAACTGTGCCAAATTGTGCCAAATGGCACAGTTTGGAAAAACGTCTATAACTTTTGAATGATTTAATATAGAAGCTTGATCTTGGGCTTTAATGAAAGGTGACACTCAGGGTTGTGTGTGTGTGTGTGTGTGTTGGGGAGGGGGTTGTTTATTCATTCATGAATGAATGAATGAATGAATAAACAACCCCCCACACACAAAGAAGCATGCCACGTAAAAAATGTGTGGCTTTTTTTTACAAAAAAAAATAACCTACAGTGCAATAAAAATTATACTAAAATAAATGCAATGTAGAGAATAACAACTCCCACCCACCCCCCTACCCCCCGCTACAGAGGCGCCGTGGTCTGTCATGTGGCGATGACGCACAGTTGTACTAAAATATCTGCAATGTAGAGGATAACAACTTCCACCCCCACCCCCACCCCCCGCTACAGAGGAGTAGCGGGGGGGGGGGGCGTTCTCGGCACATGGTCCGGTCCGTGCGCCGCGGTCCGTCATGTGACGATGACGCACAGTTGTAATTTACCAATAGGTCAAAAGTCATTTTGATTACAATTTTCAGGGATAAAGAATAATTTAGCTTATAACACTTACCTGTCCACAACAGCAGTGTCGCTGGCAACCTTCTCTTCCTCATTGTCAGACGAACATGACGCTGGTCTGCTTGTTACGACTCGTGGTTCTGGTCATGCGACCCAGTCAAACCATGATTCTATTATTGCGGTTTTGCGCTTCCATGATTGTGGTTTTGGCGAACGATTTTTCAAAATAAATAAGAACAGTAGTCATAAAAAAAGACTGGCGAACGCTACCATTACACACAGCGGCTTACACAAAACAGATTTTACGCACGGGACGCACGCTTTCAATCGTCGAACTTCTCTGCTTCAATTGGCTGGCTGTATTCGCAGCCGTTGGTAGGCGGGTCCTTCTTGCTAGGTTTTCAGTCATTGGTTCTTCAAGGTTTCAGAAACCCAATTCAAGGCTCTTATTAGTCGAATGAGAAGTCAATCAAATCTAAACCAATCAAAGCACTCCTTTGGCTTTCTGTTCGCGGCTGTGTCTGTAGTGGAAGAACGGAAATGCAGCTTTTTTTTTCAGTGCACACTAGGACGCATAGTGACCGCCCGCAGTATCCTGGAGTGCAAGAGGTTAATGTTTAAAGTCAGTAAAAACATTTTGCCACACAGTATACAAAATCTATACAGTGAGAGAAAAGGGAAATATAGTTTACGGGGGAACACAAAATTTAAAATGCACTTAGGAAGATCTACTAGGAAGGGTTTTTGTGTGTCTGTGTGTGGGGTAAAATTGTGGAATGGGTTGGGGGAGAAACACAGGCAATGTCCAAACATCCATAAATTTAAATCAACATATAAAGAAATGATTTTTGAGCAATATAAAAATAAAGGGCAGTAATATTACAATGTGTCTTCAATGAAGAAAGGATGTTATTGTGTGTGTTATTGTGTTATGGTGATTGTGATGGTGATGGTGTTGTCTGTGTTTGTGTTGAACATACCAGAAGTATTTATTTATTATTGTTACAATTATTGTTGGATGATGGTATTGTTGTCAATATGGACTGTCTTTGTTGTGTTATTTCTGTTGCATAATTTGACTATGGGTGTATTATGGTGAATGTGGTTGTGTGAATAATGATGACTAAGAGTGATGTTGTAATTTGTTGGGTATGGAAAAGTGGTGGGACTATATAAGCATTGGCTTCTTCCCACTCCTTTTGAACATTTTATTTCTGGCTTGATTTTTGTTTTAAATTCTTTTTTTCTTTTGTTGGAATGTTCAAATAAATAAAATCAATCAATCAATCAAACTTTTTCAATAATAACATTTCATCTATCAGAGATAAAATCAGTCAAATTCTTCCCACCGTTAACTTAAATACAGTAACTACTACAACTCCTTCAATTGACATCTGTCCGGATCAGTTTACTCCAATTGACCTTTTAGAGTTAGACAAAATAGTTTCCTCATCCAAGCCTTCAACTTGTCTTTTAGACCCTATTCCTACCAGGTTATTTAAAGAAGTCTTCCCATTTATTGGTAGCTTTATTCTTCATGTGACGACGGAGTGTCGCCGCTGTTATGATTTACTGTATGTGTGATTATGTTATATTTGTAATATTGTAAATGTTATTATGATTGTTTGTTAAAAGTACACACATTATTTCTAGGATCTGCCTTTGTCTATTGGAATGCCTTTGTGAGATAATTGCTATGGTTAATTATTTGGGTAAACAATTGGTAATTATTTAATCCACATACTTTTGCCAACATGCTTCCTGAGGGTGTCCGGGCAAAAGACTCTGTTAGGGGTTGAAGGCCTTTTGAGGGACACCAGCAGGGAGGAAGCATGTGATGGTGAGTTAGAGGGGTGATTTAAAATTTGTAAATAGGGGTTTAAATTTAAAAAAAAAAATATTTATTGAATTATTTATGGTGTTATTTATTTTGTGTTAGTTATATTTATTCTGTATATAGGTAGGGAATTATTTATGGTCTTTTAGATATTAGTGGGTATATGTGGAAAATGGAAAATGTTATTGTTTTACCTGGGACATATGGTATGTTCTAATTGACATTAATTATCTCAAATAGTATATAACAGCTGTTTTTGATTAGTAGTTATTTTTTTTTTTTCTCGGCGCCACACGAGTCGGCTGCCTTTTGCAACAGCGGCTCGATTCCGAGTCTTTTTCCCTTCCTCTCTCTTTTGATCCGTCTTTTTTTTTCACCCCACTTATATCACGGACACACAGATCGTCCTAAATGTCTCCTGAGCCGGTGGACGGAGCCACTGTCTATAGCAGGATACGATACAGCAGAGAACAGCTGCTAGCATTCAACCGCCACCCGGTCCCATTGGAAAAACTCGACATACCGAGAGAACTGAGGCGAAAACGCCGCGGCTGCCGGGCTGGAGTAAGGCGGAGGACAAAAAATATAAGGTACAGACCCTCCCTTCCATCTGTTGTCATGGGAAATGTACGGTCGATACTGGGAAAGTTAGATGAGCTAGCGGCTATCTCCCGTTATGATAGCACATACCGGGAGTGCTCTCTCCTTTTGTTTACTGAGACGTGGCTAACTGAACTAGCAGCAGATGCTAACATTGAGCTGGAGGGTTTTCACATGATACGAGCTGACCGAACACCAGACAGTGGCAAGGCTAGGGGCGGTGGAGTGATAATGTATGTTAACAACAACTGGTGCAGACCGGGACATATCACTGTTAAACAACGACACTGCAGCAAAGACATTGAGTTGCTAGCTGTTAGCATGAGGCCTACATATCTCCCGAGAGAACACTCACACGTGATCTGCATTGTTGTTTATGCAAATCCGACGGCGAACGCTGGGACAGCACGTGACGTCATCCATTCAGTAACCAGCAGGCTGCAGACAGAACACCCAGATGCTCTTCTCCTCATCTCAGGCGATTTCAACCACGTTTCACTGTCTCCCATTCTACCCACGTTCACCCAGTATGTCACATGCCACACTAGAGACAATAAAACACTGGATTTATTCTACGCAAACACTAAGGAGGCGTACACCTCATCACAACTCCCCCCACTCGGGAGATCGGATCACAACTTGGTTCATCTCCGGCCGGTGTACAAACCCCTAGTGCACAGACAACCTCCGGCCATGCACACTGTGGAGTTATGGTCTGAGGAGACAATGGACACCCTAAAGGGCTGTTTTGAAGCCACCGCCTGGAAGCAGCTCTGCGATCCACATGGTGAGGACATCGATGGCCTCATTCACACCTTCACGGGCTACCTCAGCTTCTGTGTGGACAAATCCGTTCCCACCAAGACCATATGGCGTCACTCAAACAACAAACCCTGGATCAACCCTGAGATAAAAACACTTCTGAGAGAGAAGAAGAGGATCTTCAGGTCAGGGAACAGGGAGATGCTGAAGTCCGTACAGAGGGAGCTGAGGAGAAAGATCAGAGAAGGCAAGGACAGCTTCAGGAAGAAGATGGAGGACAAGCTGCAACAGAGCGACATCAGCGGGGTCTGGAGAAACCTCAAAACCATCTCGGGGCTCCAGAATACCTCCCCCCAGGCCACAGGGGGCAGGGAGTGGGCGAACAACCTGAATCTGTTTTTCAATAGATTTGACCAACCGCCCTCCCCCCTGACTGCACAACAACCACTGCTGCCTCTAAAGAAATCAAGTCCTGCTGCCCACTCCCCACTCCACCAACACCCCCCCACTCCCAACACACAGCCCCCCATCCTGACCCTGACCAGGACCCAGGTGAGGACGGAGCTGAGGAAGATCAAGGCGAGGAAGGCGCCGGGACCGGACGGCATCAGCGCAAAGCTCCTCAAGTCCTGTGCAGACCAGCTGTGTGGGATTGTGACGTATATCTTCAACATGAGCCTGAAACTGGGGAGGGTACCACAGCTGTGGAAAACATCTTGTGTGGTACCTGTACCAAAAACTTCCCACCCCAAAGACCTGAACAGCTACAGACCGGTGGCCTTGACGTCCCACTTGATGAAGACCCTGGAGAGACTGCTCCTTGCTCACCTCCGCCCCCTGGTGGAACCAGCGATGGATCCACTCCAGTTCGCCTACCAGCATGGCATTGGGGTGGAGGATGCGGTGATCTTCCTCCTTCACCGTTCTCTGTCCCACCTGGAGAAGCCCGGGAATATGGTGAGGATCATGTTCTTTGACTTCTCCAGTGCTTTCAACACCATCCAACCGATGATCCTGAAGGACAAGCTGCTGCGCGCAGGGGTGGACCAGCACCTGTCATCATGGATCCTGGACTACCTCACGAACCGGCCTCAGTTTGTGAGAACCCGGGACTGTGTGTCCGACACGATCATCAGTAGCACGGGGGCCCCCCAGGGAACGGTGCTGGCTCCCTTCCTGTTCACTCTTTATACTGCGGACTTCTCACACAACACAACACACTGCCATCTACAGAAGTTCTCTGATGACTCTGCGATCGTTGGCCTCATCTCCAATGGAGATGAAGCTGAGTACAGAGGGCTTATCCAGGACTTCGTGGACTGGTGCCATCGGAACTGCCTCCAGATCAACGCGAGGAAAACTAAGGAGCTGGTGGTGGACTGCCGCAGGCATGGGCAGCCCCTCACAGTACCAGTAAATATACAGGGAACAGACATCGAGATGGTGACATCCTATAAGTACCTGGGTATTCATCTGAACAATAAACTAGACTGGTCACACAATACTGATGCACTCTACAAGAAGGGACAGCGCAGGCTGTTCCTGCTGAGGAGACTCAGGTCTTTTGGTGTACAAGGGGCGCTGCTGAAGTCATTCTATGACACGGTGGTGGCATCAGCCATCACTTTTGGAGTGGTCTGCTGGGGCAGTGGCATTACTGCAGCCGATAGGAAGAGACTGAACAAACTGATTAAGAAAGCTAGCTCTGTCCTGGGGCAGCGCCTTGATCCGATGGAGGAGATAGGAGAGAGAAGGATGGTGGCTAAACTGTCATCTCTGCTGGAGTCCGAGTTCCACCCTATGCAGGACATACTGAATGCACTGAGGAGCTCATTTAGCAGCAGACTACATCATCCCAGGTGCACAACCGAGAGGTTTCGTAGGTCCTTCCTACCAACGGCTGTCAGACTGTACAACCTAAGCAGGGCTGCTCGCAGAGATAGCAAAAAGACGTAACAAACTAATAGTTTTTTGAATGCAAAAGATGCAATAGACTTACACAATGGTCCCCTCCGGCATACAACTAGGAACATACCGGTCGCTATGGAGGGTGAGAATATGTATGGGCACATAATCATACCATGTAGGATAACTAAGTAGACGGTTATGCTGTTTCATTCCATCTAGCAACAATGCTCTGCACTGTGTGTGTTTATATATTTGCATATTTATTCCATCTAGCTACAATGCTCAGCACTGGGTGTGTTTATATATTTATATATCTACATATTATTCCATCTAGCTACATTGCTCCGCACTGTGTGTGTTTATATACTTGCATATTTATTCCACCTAGCTGCAATGCTCCGTACTGTGGGTGTTTATATATTTACATATTTATTCCATCTAGCTACAATGCTCTGCACTGTGTGTTCATATATTCATATATTTATTCCATCCAGCTACAATGCTCTGCACTGTGTGTCTGTGTGTGTGTGTGTATATATATATTTATAGTAATACGTACATATGTTTATTAGCTGCTCTTGCTTGCTTGTTTTTTTTCTTGCCTTCTGATTGTTGCTCTGAGTGTTGCTATCCCTGTGCTGTTGCAATCCTGGAATTTCCCCGTTGTGGGACTAATAAAGGCTTATCTTATCTTATCTTATCTTAGTTAGAGTCGAAAGAATCAATGATGATGATGATGGTTGATGGACAAATTTAAGTCGTGGTAAATCGTGTCGGATGTTTGCAGTTATTACCTGTAAGTTTTGGAATAAAAATGGAAAACTGTTGATTGCAAGTTGCCTCCATTGATGATTGACAGCCGCCTCGCCCCGCTGTTACGTTACATTTGGTGGCAGCGGTGATCCGTTCCCAGGAGGACGTTATATTTTGTGGCGAAAGCGGTGGTCCGCCCCCTGACGAGGTAACATTTGGTGGAAGTAGTTGATGACAAGGGACGAAAGATGCCCAGAGGAAAAATAGTGAGGCAAGAGGAACAGTTTGACGGTGACGCAGGTATGGCATCTGAGGAGCCGGGAGCCAGTGGACTGAACGAGCTGGAAGAACTGACGTGCTTGGTAAAGTCTTTGGTTCGTTCACTGACTGTCGGAGACTGTCAGAGGATGGAAGAAGCAGCTCTTCAGGAACAAAGGTGGCAAACCATGGATAGCAAAATTCGGCAGATGCAGTTGCAAGTTGAGGAGTTGAGAGAGGAGTGTGGAAGCCGGGCTGAATGCAGCGGTGATGACAGCACTTCGGGGGAAGACCCCAGGGTGATGGCCAGTCAAGTCGGCCAGCAGGAGGATGATTTACCGCTGCAGGTGGCGTTGAGGATGACGCGAACGCACCATGAGCCCAGGCTGAATCCACTCTCCCCCGAGGACGACATTGAACATTATCTGTCGACATTTGAGAGGATCGTTACGGTCTGCCACTGGCGCGAAGAAGAGTGGGCTATTCAGTTGGCTCCTCTGCTTAAAGGTAAAGCACGGAGCGCGTATGCTCTGATGGACATTGCAGACACGAATGATTATGGAAACGTGAAGGAAGCTATTTTAAACAAGTATGAAATAACACCCGACACTTATAGAAGAAGGTTTCGTGCTCTGGACATTCATCAGGACGAAACCCCCCGTGAACTATATGTTCGTTTAAAAGACCTGTGCAATAAATGGATTAAACCAGAGACCTCAATGGTGAAAGACACTATGGAACTTATAATTTTGGAACAGTTTCTGCGGATGGTGAACCCGGAACTGGGAATCTGGATACAAGAGCGGGACCCGAAGACTGCAGAGGGCGCTGCTCGTCTGGCGGAGGTTTTTCTGTCGGCCAGGTCAGGGAGCAGGAGAACTACTCTCGGCCGTGACAGCTCTTTCACCACACAGAGTAAGTTTAATGAGGGTGAAAGGGGTGGTCCAGCTCAAAATAGGCTGTATTCCAGTGCCAGTCAGATCACAAATGGCAGATATAATAGTAGCAAAAAGTCACACGTTGTTTTGAATAAAGATATACGCTGTTATCAATGTAATAAAATCAGTCACACCCAATATTCTCGTCCTGCCATAAAGAATGATAAACATTCATTGTTATGCTCAGTTCCAAGACCTACTCTGTCAGCACCAATTCATGGTGAAATATATAAAACTAATGTTTTGCTTAATGGTCAGTGTGAAGAGGCTTTGCTAAACTCCGGTTGTTTCCAGACTGTTGTTTTGCCCAGCTTAGTCCCTAGAGATTCATGGAGTGAGTCTACAGTAAATATTAGTTGTGTTCATGGGGATAAGAAGTTGTACCCGACTGCTGAGTGTCATAACTCTGGCTCTCACGAGCCCGGAAAGGAGATACGAGGGCGACCAGTGAGTTAGCGTAATTTATTAACAAAGCACACACTACACTAAATAACGAACAGAAAAGTAAAGAGCCACGTGGGGCTAAAACACACATAGAACTAAGGGTAACATACCACCCAGGGAGAAAGGCTAGAGAGGCGGCGAGGGAAAAATACACGCCGAGTCGCAACACTTACTTTGGGTGAAGCGCCGAGGTAACGGCGGACTGAAGCTAGTCGTAGGAGCTAACAGTCGTGGGAAACACAAGGAACGTCTTCCCATAGCGAGGTCGCAGCAACGAGTAACTCCCGGCTGCTCGCTTAAATGGGGAGATGATTGGGAATAGGAGACAGCTGTCCCAGCGCAGCTGAACTAGACAGCTGGCAATCAGCTGGGCGCTGTCAAAGAGCGGGCCATGGAAGACCCGGCACGGTCTACCCCGGAGCAGGAGTGACACTGGACAACCTGAACGCAGAGAAAAGATAGCGTTCAGGTCGTGACATTGAGGTTTATTTAACAGTGGGGGGTCAAACTTATCTCCTTCCTGTAGCTCTTGTGCCTGATTTGCCTTATCCAGTTATTCTTGGCAATGATGTTCCAACGTTGTTGGACATTATACAACAGGTTAGAGACGAACAAACTGAGGGACAGGCAGGTCCCTCAGCAGAGGCTTGATGCACCTGTTGGAAAAATCTGTAATATGGTGACAACCAGGGCTCAGAGGGCTGCCAATGCTCTTCAGGAGCTGCCTTTTTATGATTCTGAGATAGAGGCAGGCCCTATTAAACAACCTAAATCCAAGGCTCAGAGGAGAAGAGATAAGGTGTTAGCCTCAGTAAAGAACTTGGGTGAAGAAACACCACAGCTAAGTCAGTCAGTAGAGTTTGACATCCCTCCTGACATAGCTGCATTGCAGAAAGCTGACCCAGCACTTGGACCATGGTTTGAAAAAGTCTCGGAGATTGAGGGTGTGAAACAGGGTAGAACGGATTGTTTGGCTGAGGCCATGTATGTCATTAAAAAGGGCATTTTGTACCAGCAACAAGGTGAAGTTATGGCCATAGCTTTGCCACGGGACCTCACACCACAGATTATGGAACTGGGACATGTTATCCCTTGAGCAGGTCATCTAGCATTTCAAAAAACTCTGCAGAGAATTGCTAGAAGGTTTGTGTGGCCGGGAATGTATACCCAGATAAAGGAGTTCTGCACATCATGCCCAATATGCCAGATTACATCACCTAGGGGAGTAGCCCATGCCCAACTACACTCATTACCAATTATTGGAACACCATTCGATAGAATAGGGATGGATATAGGTGGCCCCCTAGAGAGAAGCTCCTCTGGTAATAAATACATTCTGGTGATTTGTGATTATGCTACTCGGTACCCAGAAGCCTTCCCCCTGAAATCTATCAAGGCTAGGCAGGTTGCCAACTGCCTTATCCAGTTATTTTCAAGGGTAGGCATACCCAGATAAATTTTAACAGACTGTGGAACAAATTTCTTATCAAAACTGTTGCAGCAAGTATATAAGCTGTTGGGCATTAAGGGTATTAAGACCACCCCATATCACCCTCAGACTGATGGACTAGTGGAGCGATTCAATCAGACTCTGAAAAACTTGCTGTGGAAATTTGTTTCTGAAACGGGCTTGGATTGGGACCAATGGGTACCATATTTATTATTTGCTTATCGGGAGGTGCCCAGGCTTCAACAGGGTTCTCACCTTTTGAACTGCTGTATGGTTGTCAGGTGAGGGGCCCACTGGACTTATTAAAGGAGCACTGGGAGAGTCCACCAAGTGATCAGGACAATGTGGTCTCATATGTTATTAAGATGAGAGAGAAACTGGATCGAATGACTGCTTTGGCTCAGGAGCACATGAGGACGGCGCAGGCCAAACAAAAAACTTGGTATGACAAGAAGGCCAGAAAAAGGGTTTTTCACCCAGGTCAGCAGGTTTTGTTATTGCTGCCCTCGTGTGACAGTAAGCTGTTGGCTCAATGGCAGGGGCCGTATGAAATCTCTAAAAAACTAAGTGCAGTGACATATGAACTATATATGCCTGACAGGAAGGTAAAACATCAGACCTTCCATATTAACTTGTTGAAAGAGTTTCAGCAGCCTGGTCATCAGCAGCAGCAACCTGTTCTTCAGGAGACATATCAGCTCTTCATTTGTGCGACGGAAGTGGATGAAGAGAGAGATCAGTCTTTTCCCACAAATGTGTCAGAGCCTTGCTTGTTTCAAGTGTCTCATTTGCAGGTGGATCAGCAGAGAGAATTAGAGGCACTGTTAGATCCAGAATTGTTTCAGGAGAGACCTGGTTTCACCACGCTGGTGCATCATAAAGTTTATTTGAAAGAAGAGGCTGTTCCACATAGGAAATCTTATAGGATCCCGGAGCGAGTGGTTCCAAAGATGAAGCAGGAGATTGATTTGATGTTGCAGCTGGGAGTGATCGATGAGTCAGTCACTGAGTGGTGTAGCCCGATTGTGCTGGTACCCAAAAAGGACAGCTCTTTGAGATTCTGTATTGACTTCAGATATCTCAATTCAGTGTCTAAGTTTGAGTCATACCCCATGCCCCGGATTGATAAACTGTTCGAGAAAGTGGGCAGGGCTAGGTTTATTTCTACACTGGACCTATGCAAGGGGTATTGGCAGGTGGCATTGGCACTGGAAACAAAAGAACTTACAGCCTTTAAAACACCTTATGGCAGTTTCCAATTCAGGGTTATGTCATTTGGCCTTCAGGGGGCACCTGCAACTTTTCAGCGGCTCATGGACCAAGTATTAAGAAATGTATCAAATTTTGCTGCTGCCTATCTGGATGAAGTGGTCATCTATAGTCAAATCTGGGAAGAACATTTGGTACACCTTGGGCAGGTCCTTCAGTTGATTAAGAGGGCAGGACTGACGATTAATCCACGCAAATGTGCATTTGGACAGCAGCAGGTGGAGTACCTGGGACATGTGGTTGGTCAGGGGGTCATTAGACCACGAGTAGGTAAAGTGGATGCCATCCGGACCTTTCCTGTGCCCACCACTAAGAAGAAGGTACAATCACTTATGGGAATGGTAGGATGGTACAGTAAGTTTATTCCCCACTTTGCTGAAAGAGCAGCAGTTTTGACTGACCTCACTAAGGCTTCAGCACCTAATAGGGTAAAATGGACAGAGGAATGTGACAGAGCTTTTGAGGATCTGAAGAGTGCTATCTCTGGTGAGAAGGTTCTCTACAGTCCAGACTTTGCTCGCCCGTTCATTTTACAGACAGATGCTTCAGGAGTTGGCATTGGAGCAGTACTTCTCCAGGAGGAGAGGGGAGAAAGACACCCAGTACTGTTCTTGAGCTGTAAGTTGTTGGACCGGGAGACGAGATACTCTACGGTAGAAAAGGAATGTCTTGCCATGAAATGGGCAATAGGGTCTCTCAAATACTATTTACTGGGGCGTCATTTTGTGTTGGAGACAGATCATCGGGCCCTACAATGGCTGGACAGGATGAAGGACATGAACAGTCGTCTCACAGGGTGGTATGTGTCCCTTCAACCATATAATTTTACTGTTCGGTATGTGGCAGGGAAAACCAACCTTGTGGCAGATAGTCTCTTCAGAGTACATGACTCTTAAAGTACTGTACTCTTGGGAAAAGGGGGGAGGAAATGTGACGATGGAGTGTCGCCGCTGTTATGATTTATTGTATGTGTGATTATGTTCCAAGGTTGTCATAGCCAGGAGCGGCACTGGGGTTAAGCTCCCAGTGCTCACAAAATGCTCCTTATGGCGTGCGTCTCGAAAAGCCTCTGACAACTAAGTCCAACTCCTAGCCTGCCCGTGTGGTTTAGTCTCTAAGCCCGGCGGAACTGCTTTTACTAATAGGAGAAGGGGCGAGGGCGGATCTCTGGCGCCTTAAAACCAGATGCTTCGGGTAGATGGTGGCTCGTCAACCTGGGAAGGTAGCCCATCTAGGGGAAGGTAAACCCTGATTTCAAACCTCTGCTGCCTTGCGGCATACCCGGTCACGGGAAGGGCTTCGGGAGTCAACCCTGAGGAAAAATCCGGAGTCGGAGCCCCTAAGGCAGTTCTATGTTGTGCTCAACATCGTTCTGGCAGCTCCTGCAACGGCGCTGGTGCCAAACTGTAGCAGCCCTGCTGTTCCTTTGGATTCATCAGTGACGTGGAGAGGGGGGACATGCTGCATGGGCAACATCTTGTCCTCCATATCTTCCTGCCCAGGCTTGAATCCTACCAACGCCCAATGCTGAAAGGTAGAACACCGGATCACTGGAGAGGACACTCCAGCTTCGCCTTTGGCGTAGACAAAACACGGGGAATGACAGTTACCGGTTATAAGCCACTGCTCAATTGGCGTAGAGCGTGGCGCCAGGGGTTGTTCCCGACGGTGGGAGGGATCATCAGATCTCACTGGACAGCTACCGCCCGCCTCAAGCTGGGCAGCCCCCAGCCAATAAGGTTTTGTCCCGCCACAGCTTGCTTTCCTCATTGGGTGCATGGGGATAAGGAGAAATCCAAACAGCAGGCTGAGAACCTTCGCACCAGGCAAGACAATAAAACAAAAGAGACCAACTCTAAAACTGGGAACTTGGAACGTCCGCACTATGATGACAGGACTCGCTGCTAACCTCAAGGACATCAACGACACCAGGAAGACTGCCATCATCAATAATGAGCTGAAGAGACTGGGAGTGGATATCGCCACTCTCCAGGAAACACGGTTAGCTGATGCAGGCACACTGAGAGAGAAGGACTACACGTTCTACTGGCAGGGAAAGGGCAGTGACGAACACAGGGAACACGGAGTGGGCTTCGCAGTGAAGAACACTTTGCTGAAGATGGTGGAACCGGGCAGTACTGGCTCTGCATGACTCCTCACCCTCCGCCTGAACACCACTGAAGGCCCAGTCACCCTTGTCAGTGTGTATGCCCCAACACAGACAGCCACACCAGAGGCAAAAGACGAGTTCTACGAGAATCTCGCAACAACTGTCAGGATCATCCCCAACTCTGAACAACTCATTCTCCTTGGAGACTTCAATGCCAGAGTGGGTGCTGACCACGACTCCTGGCCCTCCTGTCTTGGACCTTTTGGCGTGGGCAGAATGAATGACAACGGACAGCGGCTGCTCGAGTTCTGCACATATCACAATCTGTGCATCACAAACTCGTTCTTCAAGACCAAGCCCCAACACAAGGTTTCCTGGCAACATCCGTGCTCAAAGCACTGGCACCAGCTAGACTTGATCCTGACCAGGCGCACCTCACTGAAGAACGTGCTAATCACCCATTCGTTCCAGAGTGCAGATTGCGACACAGACCATTCATTGGTATGTTGCAAGGTCAAGCTGCAGCTGAAGAAATTCCATCGTGCTAGACAACCTGGAAAGGCATGGATTGACACCAGCAAGATGGCCGAACCAGAACTTGTTGAGCAGTTTGCCTCCACCTTTGAGAAGGAACTTGGTGTACCACAAGGAGGAGAATCAGCAAAGCAGAAGTGGGAACAGCTGCGAAACACCATCTACCGCACAGCCTTGGCTACCTTTGGGAGGAAGACCTCGAAGTCACAGGACTGGTTTGATGCCAAGTTGACCAAGATGACCCCCGTCATTGAAGCCAAGCGCTCAGCACTTGCTGAGTACAAGAAGTACCCAAACGAGAAGAATCTCCAGATTCTCAGGGCTGCGAGAAGCAAAGTTCAGCAGACTGCTCGGCGCTGTGCCAATGAGTACTGGACTCAGCTCAGCCAAGACATTCAAACTGCTGCCATAACAGGGAACATCCATGGTATGTACGATGGCATCAAGAAAGCACTTGGTCCGGCTCAGAGCAAGATGGCCCCCCTCAAATCTTCCACTGGGGAGATGATCACAGAGAAAAACAAGCAGATGGAGAGATGGGTGGAACACTACTCCGACCTCTACTCTAGACAGAACACCGTGACACCGTCAGCCCTTGATGCCATCGACTGCCTGCCATCCATGGACGAACTTGACGCCGAGCCAACCATCGACGAACTCAGTAAGGCCATTGATAGCTTGGCCTCTGGCAAGGCACCCGGCAACGACGGCATACCCCCTGACCTGATCAAGCACTGCAAGACCGCCCTACTGCTGCCATTGCATGACATCCTCTGCCAGTGCTGGAAGGAAGGTGCCGTACCACAGGACATGAGGGATGCCAAGATCATCACCCTCTACAAAAACAAAGGGGAGAGAAGCGACTGCAACAACTACAGGGGCATTTCCCTCCTCAGCGTTGTTGGCAAAGTCTACGCACGAGTTGTTCTCGTTCGTCTACAGAAGCTTGCCGAACGTGTCTACCCTGAATCTCAGTGTGGCTTCCGCGCTGAGCGATCGACGGTAGACATGATATTCTCCATCCGCCAACTCCAGGAGAAATGCAGAGAACAGAACATGCCTCTGTACGTCGCCTTCATCGACCTCACCAAAGCGTTCGATCTGGTCAGCAGAGAGGGCCTTTTCAAGATCCTGCCAAAGATAGGATGCCCACCAAAGTTGCAAAGCCTCATCGAATCGTTTCACACCAACATGCAGGGGATAGTGCAGCACGATGGCAACGTCTCAGAGCCATTCAACATACGCAGCGGAGTGAAACAGGGCTGTGTACTTGCGCCAACCCTCTTTGGGATTTTCTTTGCTATGCTCCTGAGGCATGCCTTCAGCACAGCAACAGAGGGAATCTACCTGCACACAAGATCTGACGGCAGGCTTTTCAACCTCGCCCGCCTGAAAGCCAGAACCAAAGTACGCGAGGCTCTAATCAGAGACATGCTGTTCGCAGACGACGCTGCAGTCACAACCCACACACAGCAGGAGCTTCAGACCCTGATGGACCGCTTCTCCCAGGCATGCAAGGACTTCGGGCTTACCATCAGCCTGAAGAAGACTAACGTCTTGGTGCAAGGCACGGAAGCACCACCAACCATCACCATTGATGACTACAAGCTGGAGGTCGTGAATCAGTTCACGTACCTGGGGTCCACGATCAGCAACAACCTCTCCCTTGATACAGAGATCAACAAGAGGATTGGAAAATCAGCCTTCACACTCGCTCGCCTCACCACACGAGTGTGGGAGAATCCCAAACTCTCTGTCAAGACGAAGATGGCAGTGTACAACGCCTGCGTCATCAGCACACTGCTCTATGGGAGTGAGACGTGGACAACATACGCCCGGCAGGAAAAGAGACTGAACTCCTTCCACTTGCGCTGCATTCGCCACATCCTGGACATATCCTAGCAGGACAAAGTGCCCAACACAGAAGTTCTGTCCCGCGCCGGCCTTCCCTCCATGTTCACTCTACTCAGGCAGTGCAGGCTCCGCTGGCTAGGCCACGTTCACCGTATGGAGGATGGCAGAATCCCCAAAGACGTCCTCTATGGAGAACTGGCAACTGGCAGGAGAGACGTTGGCCGCCCACAGCTGCGCTTTAGAGACGTCTGCAAGAGAGACATGAAGGCCCTGGATATCAACACAGAGCGCTGGGAGGACCTTGCAACGGACCGCTCCAAATGGAGAGGCACCCTGACCAGACAGCTCAAGGCGGGTGAAGAGAGACTGACTGCTGCAGCAGATGAAAAAAGGACCCGCAGGAAGAACCACCACAGACCCAGCAGCACGGAGACCACCCACAAGTGTGACCTGTGTGACAGGGACTGTCATTCGCGCATCGGCCTGTTCAGCCACAGGCGGTGCTGTTCCAGCAGAGTAGACGTTTAGGATTCTCTTCCATGGTCATCATAGACCGATGGAGGCCGACGATTATGTTACATTTGTAATATTGTAAATGTTATTATGATTGTTTGTTAAAAGTACACACATTATTTCTAGGATCTGTCTTTGTCTATTGGAATGCCTTTGTGAGATAATTGCTATGGTTAATTATTTGGGTAAACAATTGGTAATTATTTAATCCACATACCTTTGCCAACATGCTTCCTGAGGGTGTCCGAGCAAAAGACTCTGTTAGGGATTGACGGCCTTTTGAGGGACACCAGCAGGGAGGAAGCATGTGATGGTGAGTTAGAGGGGTGATTTAAAATTTGTAAATAGGGGTTTAAATTATTTATTGAATTATTTATGGTGTTATTTATTTTGTGTTAGTTATATTTATTCTGTATATAGGTGGGGAATTATTTATGGTCTTTTAGATGTTAGTGGGTATATGTGGAAAATGGAAAAATGTTATTGTTTTACCTGGGACATATGGTATGTTCTAATTGATGTTAATTATCTAAAATAGTATATAACAGCTGTTTTTGATTAGTAGTTAGAGTCGAGAGAATCAATGATGATGATGATGGTTGATGGACAAATTTAAGTCGTAGTAAATCGTGTCGGATGTTTGGAGCTATTACCTGTAAGTTTTGGAATAAAAATGGAAAACTGTTGATTGCTAAATTGCCTCAAAGCCTCTTTGCATAAGAGACAACTCACAACGTTACACTTCAAATAATCAATTCTTCATTAACTTTAGGCCATGTACCGCAGGCTTTTAAAACTGCTATAATTAAACCCAACGTTGGATCCAGGAGTTTTAGCTAACTATAGACCAATCTCTAATCTCCCTTTCATTTCAAAAATTGTAGAAAGAGTTGTTGCTATGCAATTATTTGACCACTTGCAGGGAAATGGTTTATTTGAAGAGTTTCAATCTGGGTTTAGAATCCATCATAGTACTGAAACAGCCTTAGTGAAGGTCACTAATGACCTCCTGATCGCATCTGATAATGTACTTGTTTCTGTACTTGTCCTTTTAGACCTTAGTGCAGCTTTTGATATTATCGATCATAATATTCAACTTGATAGATTAAAACACTATGTTGGACTTAATGGAACCTCGTTGCAGGGGTTTAGATTGTGATGTGTGGAAAGGATAAGGCTGAGTTATTTCTCAAGTTCCATTTATTTCTCAACACACTCTCCAACATTCAAAATCAGTAAAGAGGCCGAACCCCCCAACATCTGCCAGTCTTATACCCCTGGCATCAAAGCACAAAATCCCATTGTCTTTAAATCCCAAACACAATGCATCCCCCCTGCAGTTCCCATCTCCTTCACCCAAACCTGGGTGGTCAGGAAATCCTTCATGTCCATCTCTTTGCATATCAAAAGGCCAACTCTCCCATACTCCTCATCTCCCTAGGAGGTCCAGACCTTTTGTTCCTCTTCAGACGTGAAGCCAAAAATAAGCACACAGGAATATACATGAGAGCATATGAACAGTTATATACATGTGGGCCTGTGAAACTACATATATGCACCACATATAACCCCCCCCCCCCCCCAAAACGTCTAAGAGAGAACAACCAAACACAGATTGCATGTCATAATAAAATCACCACACATCAGTCCACATGCTGTCTTGGTCTCAAGCATCTGCCGTATCTGCTGCAGGAGGGCTTAACCTCTTCCGCAGCGTCCTTCTGCTGTGGAGCTGCTGTCTGGGGATTAGAACTGTTAGTCAATCTCTGTGGGTGTACTGGAGAATGCTCCCTAGGGGTCTACCCTGTCGCGGGGCTCTCGCCAACTGCACAGTTTCGTCAGCCATCACAAAGCAGGTTTGAGTCTGTCTATGCCAACCACCTCCTTTCTGCCCCCCAAATCTAGCAAAAAATGCTTATCACCTGTTTCCAGCACCCTGAATGGTCCATCATATGGCGGTCGCAGAGCTGTGCGGTGGGCATCATGCCTGACAAAAACAAACTCCTCATTTTTTAAAGCTTTAGGCACAAAAACATGTGGAAAACTGTGGTGAACGGGGCCGGGTAGGGCACTCGGGCCCATGCTATTCTGCAAACGCTGAGCCGAGGAGAACTCTGGCTCTGGGTTGTCAGGGAGAAATTCTCTGGGCAGCCGAAGTGGCTGTGCAAACACTAGCTCCGCTGGGGAGGCGTCTAAATCCTCTTTTGGTGCAGAACGCAACCCCAATAAAACCCATGGCAGTTTGTCAACCCAATTTGCATCCATAAGCGACGCTCTGAGAGCCGCCTTCAGCGACCTGTGAAAACGTTCGCATAACCCGTTAGCCTGCGGGTGATACGTGGTCGTGCGGTGGATCGTTGCCCCCAGGCTGCGGCCATCGCTGACCAAAGTTCGGAAACAAATTGTGGGCCTCTGTCAGACGTAATGTCCGACGGAACTCCAAAACGCGCTACCCATGCAGTTAAAAAAACGAGCGCCACCTCCTCGGCTGTAGTTGACGACAGGGGAACCACTTCCGGCCAGCGCGTGGTGCAGTCGACCATTGTCAGAAGATGTGTGCAGCCCTGCGAGGGCGGTAGGGGGCCTACGAGGTCCACGTGGACATGATCAAACCTTTTAGCTGGAATATGAAACGGCTCCAAAGGAGCTCTCATGTGTCTGTGCACTTTGGACAGCTGGCAAGCTATGCAGGCTGCCGCCCACTCTCTAACCTGCTTACGCAGGCCCGGCCATACAAATTTCTTCCCCACCATTTTGATCGAAGCGCACACCCCTGGGTGCGCCAGAGAATGAACCGAGTCAAAAATGCGGCGGCGCCACGAGGCCGGAACCACCGGACGGGGTCACCCGGTGGAAACATCGCAGATTAGGGGGAGCATACCGTCTTGCAGCACCCTGTCCTCCAGCCTTAACCCTGTTGGTCCAGACTGGAGCGCGTGCATGTCCGCGTCGCCGCCCTGCGGCCATGGCTGCGTAATCTATCCCTACTCGGACTGGGGCCGCGTGTGCTTCCGCGTCGCTGCCCCGGTCCGTGGCAACAGTTGCGAAATCTACCTCTACGCTGGCTGGAGCAGTCACGGCACGCGAGAGGCAGTCTGCCACCACATTAAGTTTGCCCGCTACATGCTGGATATCGGTAGTGAACTCCGAAATTGCGGCCAGCTGTCTCTGCTGCCGGCCCGACCAAGGTTCTGAAATCTTGGCCATCGCAAAAGTCAGCGGCTTGTGGTCAATGAACGCGGTGAAACGGCGCCCCTCCAGCCAAAACTGGAAGTGACGAACAGCCAAATGGAGGGCTAACAACTCCCTGTCGAATGCGCTGTATTTCTGCTCACTATCGCGCAAAGTCCTGCTGAAAAACGCAAGCGGCTGTCAGGCTCCAGCCACATACTGTTCGACAACCACCCCTATGGCCACCTCTGATGTGTCAGTAGTGAGCGCTATGCAGGCTGTTGGGACTGGGTGTGCTAACAGCGCAGCGTTTGCCAAGGCTGTTTTGACTTCAGAGAATGCGCGCTCCCGCTTGGGGGACCATTTGATTTTATTTGCGGGTTTTTGTTTTTTAAGCGCAGGGTACAATGGTTGCATGAGCTGCGCCACGTAGGGAAGGAAACGGTTATAAAAAATCACCATTTCCAAAAACTCCTGTAACGCTTTGACAGTTTGTGGCTGGGGAAAATTTGCCACCGCGCTCACCTTGTCAGGCAGAGGAACTGCACCCTCGGGAGAGACGCAATGCCCCAAAAAATCAATCTGCGCCACCCCGAACTGACACTTCGCTGGGTTAATTATTAGCCCATGCTCTGCCAACCTCCGGAAAACTGCCGTGAGGTGGATTTCGTGTTCGTCTTCGGATGCACTGGCTACTAAAATGTCGTCCAGGTAGATGAACACCAAAGGAAGATCGCGAAACACCGCATCCATCATGTGTTGGAAAGTCTGCGCTGCACCTTTTAGCCCAAACGGCATACGCAAAAACTCAAAAAGCCCGAAAGGAGTTATTACTGCTGTTTTGGGTATGTCCTCAGCGCGGACTGGGACCGCGCTGACCGCACTTCCGCCCTCCCAAGAGAGCAGACGCTTTTTTCTTCTCTCCTGCTGACTTTTTCCTCCCCTCCTACTACTGGATCCCAACTTGCTGTTGTCTGTCTGCGTCTAACTGCGACCGCCGAAAAGAAATTATGGAGTTAATAAGCTGGGCTTTGAACACAATTGACACTATTTTTTCAACAAGGAAAAGTGCTCCGGGGGAAGCTGTCTGCCCCGCTGGAACGGCTCCAGTGGGCTATCTATGTGACACAGGTAATTGGAAAATGCTGTGTCTCTCTAATCTCTCTATCGAAGATATTGAAGATTTGTTTATCTTCGTAATCTTGGTGATTGGGATAATTCTGATTGGGACGGGAATTGTCTTGGTTTACCGCAAATTGCTGAAGATGGATTCAACCTATCAAAATGCTGGCCAGGCGAGGTGCATCCAACAAATTGAGAAACTGGAGAAGACCCTGATAGCGACTACTGGAGAACTGTCTCGTAAGGTGGATTACATCATGGGTTCGCTCAGGTCTTTCCACGACGAATTCAAAGCTGCGCAATGAAGGATTAATGTACTGAATCTACAGAAGAAATACAAGTCTTCTCTGTGATCAGTCCTATTTGGCATTATTATTCCCCATGAAAATTCCTCCTGGCTGTCTGCAGACTGTGTTTTTTCAAAATCATGAGCACAAGGCCTTGGACAGCCAGCTGCAGCGCCAGATAAGACTGGGCGCCAGACAGACAAAACATCTTCTGCCAAGGGTCCTTGGGTCTCTCTTATTATCATCAACACTGCTCAACACCGCACACACATTGATTCATGAACTGATTAAAGATATACTGTACACTGCTCTCTTGTGTCTTGTGAAATTCTGAGTTGTTGCTCTGTGCTATTGAGAGATTTTTTTTCATTGTAATCATAATCTGCTTAAAAAATAAGCTGTATTCTGATAACGAAGTTTTTTTTCTCCTCCCCCCTTGTGTCGTTCCCTCCCTTCCCCTCCCTTTCTTATCTATCTCTGTTTGATGAGGCGCCTATTATGGCTGCCGTGTCGTTGTGTCGCGCGCATGCGCACCAATGTCAAGTCAAGTTCCTCGTGTGTTTTTTACATGCTTGGCAATAAAGTTTATTCTGATTCTGATTCTGATTCTGATTCTGATGATAACCGCGCTCCAAGTCTATCTTAGAAAAAACTCGCGTCCCCGCCAAATGAACTGAAAAATCCTGGATATGTGGGATTGGGTAGCGGTCGTGTGCTGTAGCATTGTTCAGCCTGCGAAAATCACCGCACGGCCGCCATGAGCCATCAGTTTTAGGGACCATGTGAAGCGGTGAAGCCCAAGGGCTCTTTGAACGTAGGATGATGCCCAATTTTTCTAGGTTGGCGAATTCCTCGCGCGCTATGGCCAGTTTAGCTGAATCCAAGCGCCGAGCTTTTGCAAAAACAGGCGGCCCAGTGGTAGTAATAAAATGTTCCACCCCGTGTTTAGCCATGGTCGCCGAAAATGTTGGCACCGTGAGTGCTGGAAACTGATTGAGGAGTGAGTGAAACTTACCACCTGCAGCTGTGACGTTGGCTTGTGCTGTTGGCGGAGTCACTCGCGCTGTACAGGGAATAGAGGAAAAAGAGAGTGCATTAACCAGGCGTCTGTTAACAAGATCGACCAACAAACCATGTGAGCACAAAAAATCAGCACCTAACATGTTGAAATTGACTGCCGCTATGACGAAAGTCCATTCAAATGTACGGCCGTGGAAAGAGAGACACAGGGTCCTCTCCCCGAAGGTCTTAATCGCCGAGCCGTTCGTTGCTGACGCCACAGGGCCACTGGAAAGCGCCAGCCGGTCAGCGTAGGAAGGTGTGATGAAACTCAGCTGGGAGCCTGTGTCCACGAGGAAGTGCCTCCCCGATCGCGCGTCCCTCAGGTAGAGCAGCTTGTTCTCTTCACCGAGAGCCGCAGCTGCTACCGACTCCCGGTCTTGGCATTTCCGGAGCGCTTGAACTGGCACGGTGGAATGCACTTGCATGCCCTCTCTGCGAAACAGCGATGGTAAAAGCAAAGGACGTCATCTGCTCCGCGTCTCCTGGCCTCCGCCGCTGCTGTCGTCAGTGAGTCTGGTGCTGCAGCCTCCGGCCCCCTGCCATCTCCGGATGTTGCGTCCAGCTCCGCTGCTGCGGTCGTGGCCGTGTGTTGTCTATGGGCGTCGACGAGTCGCTGCGCCTCCTGGCCCAGTTCGTGGTAGTCTCGGTGGGCCAGCAGCTGTGAACTGGCCAGGGTAACTCTCACTGCTGACGGTAGTGTCCTGAGGAAAAGGTGGGCGAAGATAAAACCATCATCTTTGGAGTCTCTCAAACTCAGCATCTTCACCATCAGGTCTGCAGATCTCTCGACCTCGCCCTCAGTCAACGCTCTCCCAGCGAGGGGGTGAAAAAATGGATGAGAGCAGCCTTCAATGTGCCATACTTGTCGTCGTCTGGTGGGTGGTTAATCAGGCTCTCTACTCACTGGGCTGTGTGGCTGTCCAGCTTTGCAACCACATGATAGAATTTCGTGGTGTCTGCCGAAACTCTCCGAAGATGGAACTGTGCCTTGACTGCATTAAACCAGGAGCACGGGTTATGCTGCAAGAAATCAGGTAGCTGGACTGTGGTAGCTGCATTAGCCTGGCTGGCTCCTGATAAGTCCGGTGCAGGAGAACCGTCACCGGCCATAATATGTCTTAAGGCCACCAGAGTGGGGATGTGTGGAAAGGATAAGGCTGAGTTATTTCTCAAGTTCCATTTATTTCTCAACACACTCTCCAACATTCAAAATCAGTAAAGAGGCCGAACTCCCCAACATCTGCCAGTCTTATACCCCTGACATCAAAGCACAAAATCCCATTGTCTTTAAATCCCAAACACAATGCATCCCCCCTGCAGTTCCCATCTCCTTCACCCAAACCTGGGTGGTCAGGAAATCCTTCATGTCCATCTCTTTGCATATCAAAAGGCCAACTCTCCCATACTCCTCATCTCCCTAGGAGGTCCAGACCTTTTGTTCCTCTTCAGACGTGAAGCCAAAAATAAGCACACAGGAATATACATGAGAGCATATGAACAGTCATATACACGTGGGCCTGTGAAACTACATATGTGCACCACAAGATCTTATTTATCTGATAGGTTCCAGTTTGTTCATGTCAGTAATGAGTTTTCTTTCAACTCAAAGCTCAGTCATGGAGTTCCACAGGGATCTGTGCTAAGCCCTAACTCTTTTTTGTTTATATATGCTTCCGTTAGGCAACATTATTATGAAGCACTGTATACATTTTCATTGTTATGCAGATGACACACAATTTTACCTGTCAATGAAGCCAGATGATAGTAATCAATTAGCCAAGTTAGAAGTCTGTCTTAAGGAAATCAAAGCTTGGCTGACTTGTAATTTCATTCATCCATTCATCTTCTTCCTCTTAATCCTTTTTGGGTCGCGGGGGGGGGGGGGGGGGGGGGGCTGGAGCCTATCCCAGCATCTTTGGGCGAGAGGCAGGGTGCACCCTGGACAGATCGCCAGTCCATCACAGGGCCAACACAGAGAGACAGATTGTCCTTAGGTATGACTGTGAGACTTGTAATTTCCTGCTATTAAATTCAGATAAGACTGAAGTCATTCTTGTTGGTCCAAAAAATCTTAGAATTACCTTTCCAAATCAAACTTTTAGTTTGGATGCAGTTACTTTTTCTCTTAATAGCTCTGTGAGGAACCTTGGAGTTATTTTTGATAAAGATCTGTTTTTCAATTCACATATTAAATTTGTTTCAAAGACTGTCTTCTATCATTTGCGTAATATTGCCGAGATTAGGAGCATCTTGTCTCAGAGTGATGCTGAGAAACTGATCCACGCTTTTGTTAGCTCTAGAGCAATTCTAGAGCAATTCAAAAGTTAAGTGCAATTAGATGGTAAACTATCAATAATACACTTCAACAGCAGAAGTCTTAACAAAAACTTTCCACAGATTCAGGACTATTTAAAACAGCTAGACAGAAAATTTACAGCTATCGCAGTCTCTGAAACTTGGCTTAATGAATGAAATCTTAATGAAGAGCAGGCTCCTCTGATGGCAATAGAAGGATAGATGTTTCATATTAACAGATCTCAAAAAAAGGGTGGTGGTGTTGCACTGTATATTGATGACCTGTATAGGTGTTATCTTGTAAATGGAATGTCCTTTGCACTACCAGGGATTCTGGAATGTGTTACTGTTGAGATTGACCCAGATAAAACAAAAAATCTAATTATAAGTTGTATATATAGAATGCCGGGAACTTGCATTGAGACATTCTGAGATAAATTAGTCAAGCTGTACAATAATATTACTAGTAAGAAAATGGTTGTAATTTGTGGAGATTTCAATATTGATTTACTAAATCCATTTCAACAAAATGTAATTACAGAGTTCATGAATTCTATGTACAGTATGAGTCTATATCCCACAATAACACGTCCCAGTAGAATCACAGTTCACACTGCTACACGAATTGATAACCTGTTTGTTAATATTATTGATAAGAAAATAGAAAGTGGATTATTGATAAATGATATAAGTGACCATTTGCCAGTCTTTGCACTTATCCATGGCCACACGGGGGCCAATACAGAAAAAAACTTTAAAATCTTTCAGATACAAATCACAAAATGCAATCAGTTATTTTAAAGAAGACTTGCTGAAGCAAGACTGGACAAAAGTCTATGTATCAGATGTAAATGAAGCCTATGACACATTTATGAACATTGTAACCACTCTTTATGAAAAAAATTGTCCATTAGTAAAAAAAAGCTAAAACTTAAATTTGTCAACAAGCCATGGTTAACCAAAGGATTACAAAAGGTGTGTAAAAAGAAAAAAATATATAAAGCTTTTCTAAAGAAAAGGACAAAAGAAGCAGAGCAGCGATATAAAACATACAAAAATAAGTTAACATATATAATGAGATGTAGTAAAAGAGACTATTACAGTAAAAATCTGGAGAAAAACAGAGACAATATTAAAAATACATGGACAATACTTAACAATATTCTTGGAAATAAAAACAGAAATACAAGCTACCCAACCAATCTTTCAAAAAAAAAAAATAATAATAATAAAATGACTCAGAGTGTGAATGCAGTCTCACCTGCAGATGAATTTAATAACTTTTTTGTTAACACTGGTCCTAATTTGGCTCGAGAAATACCAATTACGGCACCTACAGGTGATACAATAAGCAAAAACATTGCTATAAAAGACTCCATTTTTATAAAGATCACAGACGAGAGAGAGGTCATTGAAATTGTTAAATCGTTTAAAAGTAAAACATATACGGACTGTGATGGTATTGACATGCTCTTAGTCAAAACTATTATTGAATGCTTCGTGAAATCACTGACGTATATTTGTAACCTGTCTTTCCAAACAGGTATATTTCCCAATGCAATGAAAATAGCTAAAGCAATTCCGATATATAAGACAGGTGACGGAGGCGAATTTTCAAACTAGAGAACTATTTCACTATTGCCGCAATTTTCCAAGATAACTTGAAAAAATATTCTGTGAGAGAATTGACAACTTCATAATGAAGAATAATTTAAAGTGTGAGCAGCAATATGGATTCAGACACAAGAGGACAACTGCATTTGCTCTAATGGAATTTATAGAAAAAATATCAACTGCCATTGAAAATAAAGAGCATTCAGTTGGAGTATTCCTGGATCTTAAAAAAGCATTTGATACAGTGGATCATAATTTATTATTAAAGAAACTACAAAATTGTGGTATTAGGGGGGTAGCACTGTCTTGGCTATGTAGTTACTTAAAGAACAGATATCAGTATGTATGAGTTGGTAACAAAAACTCACAGTTACTGAAGGTTACTTGTGAAGTCCCACAGGGTTCAGTTTTGGGGCCACTGTTATTCTATATGTATATAAATTATATATGTAAAGTTTATGATAAAATGGATTTAATATTGTTTGCCGATGACACTAATTTATTATGCAGTGGAAGCAATTTGGAACAACTTTTGGATACACTCGGAAAGGAATTAGGAAAGCTTAAACTGTGGTTTAATTCAAACAAATTAACGCTCAAATTAAGTAAGACAAAATTTATAGTTTTTAACAACCATCACAACAACTTAGTATCTAAACTTAGCGTAAATGGTGTAGAGATTGAAAGGGTATCTGAAATTAAATTTCTTGGAGTAATAATTGATAATAAACTGTGTTGGAAGTCACATATTAATTATATTAAAGGTAAAATATCCAAATCAATTGCAATACTACACAGAGTGAAATATTTGCTGAATCAACCCACATTATATACTTTGTATCATTCATTAATACTCCCATACATGACATATTGTACTGAAGTATGGGGAAATACATATAAAACAAACATATATCCAATCTTTATGCTTCAGAAGAGAGCTATTAGAATAATAAACAAAGCTGCTTACAGGGAACCAACAAACCCACTTTTTTTTTTTAAATTAAAAGCTCTCAGGTTGAAATATCTGGTTGACTTTAAAACTGCAGTAATAATGTTTAAAGTGAAGAATCTATCACTGCCTGCAAATATCCAAAAGTTGTTCCAAATAAGGGAGAAACAATATCATTTCAGAGGAACATGTATATTTCAAAAACCTTCAGTGAGAACTACCACCAAGCAACATTGTGTCTCAGTTCAAGGAGTCAGATTATGGAACGATTTTGGACCTGAATTAAAATCATGTACAACGCTTGGACAATTTAAACAAAAGCTAAAGGAAGAAATACTCCAAACATATATACAAGATGACATGTAAAATCACATAAGGATTGTCATATCCAATCTGTGTTGTGTTGTTGCTTAGTTTTTTTGTCACATTTTGTCTTAGCTTTGTTCTGAATTGTAATCGCGCTTGTTTTGTTTTTCTTTTGAATTTTTGGATGGAATATGGGTGGGCAATATAAGCTGCGGCTTCAGCCAAAACCCATTCCGGATAACTTATGTTGAACTGTATAATCAGAGGAGTTATTGTTTGATTTGAGCTTGTAAGATTTTTTCCCCGTTTGTTATATTATTCTCTTTCTTGTTTTTAATATTTACTTTTAATCAATCCGGAATAAAGATTCATTCATTCATCCATTCATTCATTCATTCATTCAGATTAGATTATTGTAACTCTTTTTTATCAGGGTGTCCTAAAATATCTCTTAAAAGTCTTCAGTTGATCCAAAATGCTGCTGCAAGAGTTTTAACAGGTACTAGAAAGAGAGATCATATCTCTTTGGTTCTGGCCTCCCTTCAATGGCTTCCCATAGAGTTTAGAATTAAGTTTAAAATCCTTCTTCTCACTTTCAAAGCTCTAAACAATCAGTCCCCTTTTTATTTAAAAGATCTGATATTACTCTATTATCCTAACAGAGCACTATGCTCCCAAAATGCTGGATTACTTGTAATACCTAGAATCTCCAAAAGTGCAATGGGGGGCAGAGCCTTCAGTTATCAAGCTCCTCTCTTGTGGAACCAGCTGCCAATCTGGATTCGGGAGTCAGACTCAATCTCTGTTTTTAAGAATAGGGTAAAAACCATCCTTTTTAATATAGCCTACAATTAGGGAGGGATCATGTGTTTCTGAGCCCTCCCTTAGTTATGCTGCTATTAGGTTTAGACAACCGGGGGACCTCCAACAATTGCACTGGGCTTCACTCCTTTCTTCACTCTCGATGATTTTTTTTTTAATTTTTTTTTGCTGGTCATTAACATCTGTTTGTTCTCTCCCATAGATTGAGTCCCCATCATGCTGTTTGATCTCTACATGTCTGTTCTTTTTTTAAGATAAGCCTTTATTAGTCCGACAATGGGGAAATTCCAGAAAATTCTTTTCATCTTCTTTATCCCCTCACCCCCAGCCTGTCGCAGCAGATGACTGCCCCTCCCTGAGCCTGGTTCTGCTTGAGGTTTCTTCTTGTTAAAAGGGAGATTTTCCTCTCCACCAACGCCAAGCGCTTGCTCATAGGGGATCGCCTGATTGCTGGGGTCTTTCTGCAATTGTGGGGGTTTCCCCTACAGTTGAAAGTGCTATGAGATGACTGTTGTTGTGAAATGGCGCTATATAAATAAAGCTGAATTGAATTGAATTGAATCACCAGTCCATTGCAGGGCCAACACAGAGAGACAGACAACCATTCACTCTCACAGTCATACCTATGGACAATTTAGAATCCCCAGTTTGATGCCAATTAACCTAACCTGCATGTTTTTGTCATGTGGGAGGAAACCGGAGAAATCCCGGAGTAAACCCACACAGACACGGGGAGAACATGCAAACTCCACACAGATCACTGCGCCACCGGGCTGCACGGTGGCGCAGTGGTTAGCACTGCGGCAGCACAGTTTACCCTTGGCCGGGGGATTGTGGGGATCGTGGGATCGTGGGTTCGATCCCAGCCCCCGACCAACAGTGATCTGTGTGGAGTTTGCATGTTCTCCCCGTGTTGCGTGGGTTTACTCCGGGATTTCTCCGGTTTCCTCCCACATGCCAAAAACATGCATGTTAGGTTAATTGGCTGTTCTAAATTGTCCCTAGATATCTGTTTCCTATAGGCCCTTAGAATAGAGGGTTAGCATTAATGAAAGCGCTTTGAGTGGTCTTTGTGACTAGAAAAGCGCTATATAAGTGCAGGTTAGTTAGTTAGTTAGTTAGATCACTGTTGGTCGGGGGCTGGGATCGAACCCAGGATCCCCCGGCCAAGGGTGAGTTGCTGTGCTGTCGCAGTGCTAACCACTCAACCACCACGCTGCCCTGTTGTTTTCTTGAGAATATCAAATGTTTATTGGATAAGGGTGGCTATGTTGGAGCTGTCTTCCTGGATTTAAAATGAGCTTTTGACACGATTAATCATGATGTGCTATTGTCAAAGCTCTCTCATTTTAACTTTTCCAACAATGCCCTCTGCTGGATGAAATCATATTTGTGCAATACAGTACAAGCTGTCCAGATAGGTGACTCAATTTCATCTTATTGCAATTGCTCAGTTGGAGTACCACAAGGCTCTAGCTTGGACCATGTTTTATTTTGTCTCTGTGTTAATGATTTACCTGATGTTCACCCTGAGGTGAAAGTTTAGTTATATGCAGACAACACGGTATTGTATACTCATGCTAAGACAAAACATGAAGCTGCAGCTGTGTTATCTGCAGCTATGGTACCATTGTCTCAGTGGCTTTATAATACAAATCTATCTTTGAATACAAACAAACGGTATGTATGTTTTTCTCACATCAGCCAGAAGAGGACCATCAACCAAGTTTATATGTGAATGGAGAATGACTTGATGTGGTTGAACAATTTAAGTATCTTGGTGTTTTCTTTGATTCAAACCTTACATTTAGACAGCACATTAAAAAGAGCACAATTAAAATAAACTTTAACTTGCTAATTTTTTGTCATATAAGACCATTTCTCACTTTACAGTCACCAAAAACTTATATACATGCATTAAAAAAACACTAAGCTATAAGTAATCTATAAATGCAGCTATTTCAGCTTTTAAGATAACTTTGATCAGCTTTAAGCTATCTGTTGTGAAGTATTGTTACAACAGACTGTGCAGACGTGATGACCAAGGCATCACGGATGACATCATCACGTCCAACCCTATATTAAGGGACTGACAGCGGGAGATTATCTTTTTGGCACTCCGCCTCTATTTGACACCAGTCTGTATCTGATTCAAGTTATCATAATGGCTATTATACTGTAACACGTGCTGTTAACAGTTAATAAAACCATTATTCAGTACAGCTACTGTCTCCTACGTCCTAATTCTCAGACATAACAACTGGTGACAAGGATAAACCTGTTGTGAATCCCCATGCGCTTTTACGCAGCACACGGAGGAAAGAGATAACCCCAGTTCATGACAGAGCCTCCCCCTCAAGGGGTGGATAGCAGACACCCCAGGAACACCAGAAAGAAAAAGGAAAACCTGTCCTTCCCCACCCAGGAGAACTATCACAACTAACCAGGGTGGGAGGTGGGGTAACAGGTCAGGAGGGAACTAACAAGAATAACACAGGAAAACAAAGTGCACCTCTCAACCCCCAAACCTAGAACAATACCCCCCCTCCCAAGACCCAGGAGTCCCAGAGTTCAGGAGGCCGACCAAAGTCCCAGGCCCATGGGGTGACGAAGGGAGGCCGGTCGGGTCGTCTGTCCAAAACCAGGACCAGTTGACCCACTCGGACGAGCGGGTCAGGTGGCCGACCAGGGAAACTGGGCCACCTGCCCCTATGACACAGTTCACCAGGTAGGCAGCCTGGGTCCTTGAGCCACCACCTCAAGCGGTGTGGCCCAGAAGGTGGCCTCCCCATGGGAAAACTCAATGCAGGAAGGGGATGCCAAGGAAGAGGAGCCCAGGCGTCATTAAACAGCGAAGAGGGAGGAGCACCCCCTGCCCCCTGTGGCCCTGAGTTGGGGGACAGCTGTACCCGCGATGGTCCCAGTCCAGGATGTGGCTGCACCCGTGGAGGCTCCAGGCTGGAGCTTAGTTGCACCCACAGGGGTACTGGTCCGGGACAAGGCTGCACCTGTGGTGATTCGGGGCTGGAGCTTTGCGGCATCCGCAGTGGACCCCGGCCGGGCCATGGTTGCAACCTCAATGGTCTCAGCTTGGGACTTGGCTGCACCATCGATGGACCCTGGCTGAGCCAGCATTGCACTCTCAGTGGACCCCAGCTAGGCCAGCGTTGCACCCTCGGTGGACCCCGGCTGGGTCAGCGTTGCACCCTTGGTGGACACCGGCTGGGCCATGGCTGCGTCCTCAGGGAGCTGATCAACCAGGGCGAGCACCAAACTGAGGAGGCAGGCCACCAATGGGATACCAGGCAGCGATGGAATCATGGAACCCTCCAGTGGCATAGAAGCATCTCCGGCAACCCTGAATGGATGATCTGAAAGAGAACACACAGAAGCAAGGTCAGGGTCACCGGCAGCGGCGGAGCCCGGTAGGGCAAGATCAGGTGCATCAGATGGCTGCATCCGACCCCCCCCCCACCACCACCACCACCACAAGCCAGGCAAGATCTTTCCAAAGCTGAGTAGAGAAATATATAAGAGATCACTCGACTGTACTCGAGCTCCACCGCCATCCAGGACTCCGTCGATCCGGCTGGAGATGATGGTTCGGGTGCTGACTCTGCTGCAGCGGCCTCTGCAGCAGGTGTGATGGTAGCAGCAGTCCTGGTCTCCTCCAGAAAACTCTCTGATGCTGGTGACCCTTCCGGTGAGGATTCTGGCGAAGGAGCCCCACATTGTGCTGGACCCCGGGAGACTGAAGCCAGCGGATGCTCTTCTGCCGGCGCAGGCTTCAGATTGATCCAGGTGTAATATCACATACTTCCTCCAAAACAAATTTAACAGGCTGTTTTACAGTGTCATCCAGAGACATCTGACCATCAGAAGCACCAACAGGACAAATGAATTGCACCTGCTGATAGTTTGACACAAACTCCTGCTCAGGTGTACATAAACCAACCTCATCAGGAGCCAAATTGGCCAGCTCCTCGAACAAATTAACCGGTGTCTTAATTGGCATTACTGCTGATGAGTCACAGTCTGGAAACACACGTGTAGACTCCACGCACAGATCTTCAGGATGAACCTGATTAATTGGCACCACTGGCACCTCAAAGACAGACTGCACAGGAGAAGGTTTACACACAGGTTTACAGAATCAGCATGATCAACTGGCGCAGCCAACACCACAGGTGTCATCGTGCAAGCCGGCATCAACTCACTAATTGGCTGATTGTGCAACTCTGAAACAGATGAGGAGACTGGGAACAAATCAGAGAAAAACAGAGTGTGCACAGCCAGGATCACTGCTCAAAACTGAATCAGTGTCACCAGCCATACCAACACTCAGCTTACATCTCTCCAAACATGCCCGTACCAATGCCAACTCCCGCAGCAAAAATGCCTTCTGTTGTTCGAAGTAGGACATGACAGCACTACGAATCAATCCCGTTCCAGACATAACAGGTGTCATATATACCCAGCACAACAGCTACTCAGACGGAGACTGTAGGAAATCCTCCATTTCACCCATGTTACACTCAATATGCAACACAAAAAAACACCCCAGACTAATGTGTGCACATTGTATCTATATATTTATGTATATTATCATATACACACATACATACCATAGGATCTCCCTTTCCCCTTCCCCACACACATCCCAATTTTGATTGGACTGTGTCTTGGTGTTTTTGGTTATGAGTCATTTATGTGTTTTGTTTTTCATGTATTTTAATGAACGGGTGTTGCAATACAAATTTCCGTGTCAACAGACAATAAAGATGTTATCTTATCTTATCTTTTAACATAAGCTCAGCGCTCTGCCTAACCTGCAAACAATTCAATCATGCTCACACAAAAAAAACACCACAAACCAATTTAACAAATAAACAGACACTCGCCTTCGTGTCTCCCCAACAGGTGCTTCTCAGCAAATGCTGCAGACAAACGAGTGCTGACATCACCCGGATACCAGATGCTCTTGCTCATTCACAGAAAAAAAAACACCTCGCCTCCACTCACACATGTGAGCAGACTGCACAGCCAGAGCAAATAAACTGGGTTAAACAGAAGAAAGTGTTCACACACACACACACACACACACACACACACACACGCACACACACACACACACACACACACACGCACACACACACACACACGCACAGATCCACTGGCAATTCTCCTCCCTGACTAATTGATCACAAATCTATTTACATAATATGGACCCTAGTCTTCAGGCAGCTACTTGCAGGATGTTCTTTAATCACTAAACCACCGGGCTGACAAGTAATTGCTCTGTGACGACCTGCCAGGAACTCCCGTGGATGTGACTCCAGATCCTCTTTCATGCCACAATAAGCCAGAGCAGACAGTGACCTCCTATTGGAACGCATTGTTAAGCCTACCTGGAGAAATTACCATTGATATCAGACTGATGAATGGAGAACATTTACCTGTTTTAACCTAGTAACACAAAAACCTGGACAAATCTGCCGAAACAAACAAATGAGCCCAAACAGACCATGTTTGGCCAACTAATGAGCCTTCATTTGTCACATTTACAGCTCAAACAAAACCAACTGGGTTCAGTTAAGTGGACAACCCCCATTTGTCACTATACAGATAGTTCTTAAAGCTCAAATGGACCGAACAAGTTCAAATTGAGATTGAGATTGAGATTCAACTTTATTGTCATTACACATGTATGAATACAAGGTAACGAAACGTGACTTGGCATTTGGGCATGCTCTGCAGAGCGCATCCAAGGCCGGGGCAGCCGCTAGGCGCCAGTCAGCAGCCGCTAGGTACCAGTCAAATCCCAGACAAGTCTCCCATATGTCACAAGCCTGGCTCATGGGTTTAGACAAAAAAGGGAGACCACACGGAGGTGCCAATTTAAACAATAATTTATTTATTAAAGTGAAGAAATAAAAAGAAAGTTTCTATAAAATCAGTGGTGTGTGTGTATGCATGTGATGCTTGAAACATGGGATGCGTGAAACAAACCAAAGTAACAAACAAGCACTAGCCAGTCCAGTGACTACACACCTCTGTCAGGGGCTGCAACCATGACCAGTAGCCAACCCAGAAACCTTAAAGTTCAATGGCTACAAACAATAAAAACAGAACAGGACCACCAGCACAGCCTCGACCAGGCGACAGAAAACAGAACCAGAGCAGGCAGCAGGCAGAGCAGACAGAAGGCAACCAGCCACCATGGGAGCAGAACACTCACACAGCAGAGCAGAGAGACGACCGGCCTCCATGGGAGCAGAACGCTACTGAAAGGCATGCAGAGAGGCTTTTTATAGCCACTTCTCAGCCAGGGGGGTCATTTGTAGCTCCACCTACAGCACTGGGAAAAAAGCACAGAGAGGTCCAACTCCAGAAAGAAACAGGCCATAACATCAGGCTGTCCTAAAGCATCTTTAAAAAGTCTTCTGCTTATCCAAAATGCTGCAGCAAGAGTTTTAACAGGTACTAGAAAGAGAGATCACATCTCTCCGGTTCTGGCCTCCCTTCACTGGCTTCCCATAGAGTTTAGAATTAAGTTTAAAATCCTTCTCACTTACAAAGCTCCAAATAATCAGGCCCTTTTTTATTTAAAAGATGTGATAAGATAAGATAAGCCTTTATTAGTCCCACAATGGAGAAATTCCAGGATTGCAACAGCACAGGGATAGCAACACTCAGAGCAACAATCAGAAGGCAAGAGATAAAAACAAGAGCAGCAAGTATACATATGTACATATAAATATATATATATATATATATATATATATATATATATATATATATATATATATATATATAGAGAGAGAGAGAGAGAGAGAGAGAGAGAGAGAGAGAGAGAGAGAGAGAGAGAGAGAGACAGTGTGGAGCATTGTAGCTAGATGGGATAGATATATAAATATACTATAAACACAGTGCGGAGCATTGTAGCTGGATGGAATAAATATATGAGTATATAAACACACAGTGCGGAGCATTGTAGCTAGATGGAATGAAACAGCACAACCGTCTACTTAGTTATCCTACATGGTATGATTATGTACCCATACATATTCTCACCCTCCATAGCGACCAATATTTTCCTAGTTGTATACCGGAGGGGACCATTGTGTAAGTCTATTGCGTCTTTTGCATTCAAAACTATTAGGTTGTCACGTCTTTTTGCTATCTTTGTGAGCAGCCCTGCTTAGGTTGTACAGTCTGACAGCCGTAGGTAGGAAGGACCTGCAAAACCTCTCGGTTGTGCACCTAGGATGATGTAGTCTGCTGCTAAATGAGCTCCTCAGTGCATTCAGTATGTCCTGCATGGGGTAGAACTCGGACTCCAGCAGAGATGACAGTTTAGCCACCATCCTTCTCTCTCCCATCTCCTCCACTGGGTCAAGGCGCTGCCCCAGGACAGAGCTAGCTTTCTTGATCAGTTTGTTCCGTCTCTTCCTATCGGCTGCTGTAATGCCACTGCCCCAGCAGACCACTCCAAAAGTGATGGCTGATGCCACCACCGTGTCATAGAATGTCTTCAGCAGAATCAGAATAAGAATCAGAATGAGCTTTATTGCCAAGCACGTTTACAAGTAAACATACGAGGAATTTGACTTGACATTGGGTGCACACGATAGGCGCATCCCAATGACGCGGCAGCCATGACAAGGCGCCTGTCATACAGTGAAGGGTAAAGAGGGGAAGGGGGAGGGAGAACACAATAGGCAGAGAGAAAAAACATAGTTATCAAAATAACGCTCGTATAAGCTCATATAAAGCTGGAATAAGCCAAATTGTGATTACACAGAAAAAAAACCTCTATGCACAATTAGCAGACAATGGATCACACATTAACAAACAGCAAGTTGAAAGAGGCAGTGTGAGTGTATGATAGTCAGTGTATGTGTATCAGTCTTGTGGTGTTGTATGCAGTGTGTGTATCAGACTGGTGAACAGCAAAAATCCTCTCTCAGCAACGTTGGATGTTATGTCTTAGAGTCTGAAACTTAGATAGCATGTCCTCCAGAGATCAACTCTCAGTGCATGTCCGATGGAATTTCTAAGCCAGTCACATGGCGCTGTCCTTGAGAGTTCAGATTACTGCACGCCAGGTTGTTTATGTTAGAGAGAAGTCAAGCCAAAACTTTCTACTACCTTATCTTCATCCAGGAGGAGTGAGAGCTGCAGGGTGCCGAAACAAGGTCAAATAAGCACAGTTCACTCACAATAGGAATCTTCATCTCTCGTGCGATTCAGTGCTTCATAATTTCCATGTACATTTCCAGGCTTTAAAATCATTTCCTGAAGAGCTCCTAGCGACATCGAGATGTTACCAATCTTCCTGTTCAGTTCGCCATTAGCCACTATCAGAACCCTCCCCAGCTGGTCAATTTGATGAAAGAGCTTCGCTGGGTCAGCATTTTGATTAGCTCTGTCCATCTTCTTTAGTTTTCGATACACCAGGACCACACCAAAGCCAATCAGTAGTAGTCCTGAGATCATGATGCCAAACAGGTAGATGTCTTCCACATGTTCGATCGAAAGGTCACACAGACACATAAGTTTCCAATTGTATGTGTCCTTCACATAACCCGCAGCAGCAGTGCCTGCAGGACAGTTGGGCTCCCCCAGGCCCGATTTCCTAGTTGAAAAGACGGTGTCAATTGTATTCAAAGCCCAGCTTAGCAAATCCATAATTTTCCGTTTGGATCAAGAATCAGCCAGTAGAAGAGCGACGCAGACACAGACAGTACACAGCAAGCTGGGATTCAGTCAGTCAGGGAGGGAGAAGGAGGAGAGGAGAGAAAAAGTGTCTGCTCTCTCTGAAAGCCGGAAGAGAGGAGCAGCGCCCCTTGCACACCAAAAAACCTGTCTCCTCAGGAGGAACAGCCTGTGCTGTCCCTTCTTGTAGAGTGCGTCAGTATTGTGTGACCAGTCTAGTTTATTGTTCAGATGAACACCCAGGTACTTATAGCATGTCACCATCTCGATGTCTGTTCCATGTATATTTACTGGTGCTGTGAGGGGTTGTCCTTGCCTGCAGCAGTCCACCACCAGCTCCTTAGTTTTCCTCGCGTTGGTCTGGAGGCAGTTCCGATGGCACCAGTCCACGAAGTCCTGGACAAGCCCTCTGTACTCAACTTCCTCTCCGTTGGAGATGAGGCCAACGATCGCAGAGTCGTCAGAGAACTTCTGTAGATGGCAGTGTGTTGTGCTGTGTGAGAAGTCCGCAGTATAAAGGGTGAACAGGAAGGGAGCCAAAACCGTTCCCTGGGGGTCCCCCGTGCTACCGATGATCGTGTCAGACACACAGTCCCAGGTTCTCACAAACTGAGGCCTGATGATAGTACCTTATCATCCTAACAGAGCACTACATTCCCAACATACAGGATTACTGAAACACCTAGAGTCTCCAAAAGTAAAATGGGATGCAAAGCCTTCAGTTATCAAGCTCCTCTCCTTTGGAACCAGCTGCCAATCTGGATTCAGGAGTCAGACTCAATCTCTGTTTTCAAGAACAGGGCAAAAACCTTTCTTTTTGACATAGCCTATAGTTAGGGTGGGATCAGGTGACCCTGAACCCTTCCTTATTTACGTATGCTGCTAATGGGTTTAGACAGCTGGGGTACCTCCAATAATGCACTGGGCTTCACTCCTTTCTTCACTCTCAACAAAATGCTTTTGCTGGTCATTAACATCTGTTTGTTCTCTCCCATAGACTGAGTCCCCATCGTGCTATTTGCTTTCTACATGTCTGTTCTTTTCTTCTTCTTCTCTATCCCCTCACCCCCCAGCCAGTCGCAGCAGATGACTGCCCTTCCCTAAGCCTGGTTCTGCTGGAGATTTCTTCCTGCTAAAAGGGAGTTTTTCCTTTTAGCATTTTCCTCCCTTGCATTCACTCTACACTTTACTGATAAAAATTTTGCAGTGTAATACTTGTTTTGCTTTATAAAAAATCCAAAATAATTACTTAACAATTTCACTGTTATTTTCAATGATAAATTTGAATAAGACTTTAAAATGTTTTCTCAATAAAATAACTGTAGTTTTTCAAGTCACTAAAGACAGTTATCTGATGTTGATCTGAGATTTTATTTGGGACTGATTTTGGATGAATTTCTTATTTTTTCCTCCAGGTCCTGATGAGGCAGCAAGATGGCATGGTCAGTGGTTTTGGACGTCTTGGGGAGGGTCGGCAACCTTCCTCTATCTTGCAGCGGCTCACCCTACCATTCGTGGATCGGCACATCTGCAAGGAGTCCACTCCGCTAGAAATTTCCCCAAAGATGTTCTGCGCTGGCTACGACACCATAGCTAAGGATGCCTGTCAGGGTGACAGCGGCGGGCCGCATGTCACGCGCTATCGTGACACCTACTTCATTACAGGCATCGTGAGCTGGGGTGAAGGCTGCGCTCGCAAAGGCAAATATGGTGTCTACACTCAGGTGTCTAAGTACATTGGCTGGATCCGCAATGGCATCAGAAGGCTTGTGGGTAAAAGGAAGAACACTGGCAGCAGGATGAAGAGGCACTATGGCAGCATCAAGAGGCTGTATCTATAAAAAATTAACACATAAAAAAACATTGCAAGCATCCAATGACTAGAGATCATCAGTTAATCAAGTGTCAATCATTGTGTTTGGAATTCCTCAGGGCTCTTGTCTGAGTCCCTTATGTTTTCATTTGGTTTAAGCATGATAAACTAAACCACCCGTGTCACAATAAGGCCCTTTTGCATTGTTTTGTAAATTTGCAACATTTTTACCATCTCTTAAATTTGTGTCTTTCGTCTAGTAATTCAAAGGCTTTTCACCCCACATTCTCAAAAGTTTGTGACATTTTCACCAGTTTCTTAAATTTAAAACTTTCCCCCTCTTAGATTTATTAATTCTTTTCCCATTCTTGAAAATTTGTGACTTTTTTCTTCTCTTAAATTTGTGACATTTTCCATCCGCCTCGTGAATTTGTAACTCCCCCTCGTAAACTTGTAACTTTTTCCCCAATCTTGAAAATTTGCGACTGTTCCCCCTGGTCTTGTAAAAGTGTAAATCATTTCCAGTGGAGTCCCTCAGGGCTCTGGACTTGATCCCTAATATTTTTCAGTTGGTTCAGGAGTTTAGATGTTTGGTTTTTTGTGCATGAGGCAGCAGAACAGTCGCTAACAACACCACATGATATATTTTGAGTTTGCAAAGCAGCCATGAGAATTTTCATTAGCAAGCAAAGACTGTGGAGCAATATGGCTAACATTTGTAGTCCTGTTTTTTCCGCCCAATAAATCCACATCTACTGCTGCTTTTGTTTTCATTTTTGGCATCCACGATCATTATATTTTATCCACTGTGTTTGTTGTTTCATTAACTATAATTACTAGTAATAGTTTAAAAAAAAAAACACAAAGACAACCACTAACGAAACATCTTAGTATCAACATAAACTACATTTATCAGCGTTTTATCATGTTCATTCTAAGAATAAACAAAATGTAACCTTCTGCAAACCAAACATCTGTTTTAATGTATTTTTCATTGATTACTGACAGAGAATCAATAAAGAAAACCTACAAAAACAGCTGCATGTTTTGGTTATTTTTGTTGTTATGAATTCAAATGTTTGACAATTGCAGTTTATTAATGTGCAGTCTTAGAAACTGTCATGTTCTGAACATGATCCCCGCTTTCTGTTTCATTTTGTGGTTTAATATGCTTTCTTCGCCTGTCTTTCTGTGTTTCCCCTGGTCCCTGGTCTGGTGTAACTTAGCGTGTCCATCCTCTGTACTTGTTTACCTATTGTTCTCATCTCCTCGTGTCTCCTGTAATTGTAGCCACTTTCCCTCATGTGCTCCTGTTTAGCCCCTGATTGTCTCCACCTGTCCCGTGTCAGTTAATTTTCACTTACCCTTTATATGTTGGTTTGTGTTTCAGTTCGGTGTGGCATCATTGTAAGATTTTTCCCTTTGGTTTCCTCTTTGCTTCAAGTCCTTATCATTGTTTATGTGTTTTCCCAGGCCCTGAGCTGCATTTATTTGGTATTTAATAAATCAGTCTTACAACTATATGTGGTGATCCGAGTGCTGAGCTAATCTGCGCTCGAGTCACTCAGTACTTTCCCTTTTTCCCCTTATAATGCTGCCCTGTTATTATTGGTCCCACGTGGCTCTTTATTTTGTGTTTTTGTAAATAAACAAGCAAACTGTCTGTCGGCATTTGGCGCCTCATTTATGCCCTGAAAAGGGTGAACATGACACTAAGTCGTACTCGCCTAAAGGAGTCATCCTTCCTGCATACCAAAAGTTGTTTTCTGACACAAACAGATGATAGTTTTTGTATTTAGTGTGATTTAAAATATTTTAATAAATTGTTTTTGTTTTTTTGGGTTTTTTTTTTATACTTTATTTTAATTGTTTTACCCATGGAAGACCCAAAAGGATGGGGAAGAGGGAAAGGAAGTGTGTGAAGGGGGGAAAGAAAGGGGAGGGGAACAGACAAAAAAAAAAATGACAACTAAAACAAACAAAAGACAAACTGCTTCTTCCACCGGAGATGTCTCAACACGAGTCTGGTTTCTGCACCTGTTAAAGGAGAGACACTTGTACATGTATGTCTGTGTGCCTATATATGAGAACGCGCGCAAAATAAGTGTGTGCATGTGAGTGGTTTGTTAGGAAACATACGAGCGGAGGGCCGGTCGCAGCAGCCCTCCCCCCGAGGACCCCGAGCAGGCAAGGCAGCGCCACCAACCCCCAGCCCCGAGGTCAGCAAGTCCCAGGAAAGCCAGGCATCCACCCCCGGAGGGATGATGAAGGGAGGGCACGCCGCCCGGCGGCCGGCGCGGTGAGCCCACACCCCTGGACCCGCTCGACCCCCACCCCCCCAGCGGGGCCAACATCCGCCCCCGGGCCCCAGGCACCAGGAGGCCAGCGACCCCACCCCCCAGGACAGAGACCAGCCAGCGCCCCCCGGAGCGAGCCCCCGCAGGTACTCAGTACTTTCCCTTTTTCCCCTTATAATGCTGCCCTGTTATTATTGGTCCCATGTGGCTCTTTATTTTGTGTTTTTGTAAATAAACAAGCAAACTCTGTCGGCATTTGGCGCCTCATTTATGCCCTGAAAAGGGTGAACATGACATTAAGTCGTACTCGCCTAAAGGAGTCATCCTTCCTGCATACCAAAAGTTGTTTTCTGACACAAACAGATGATGGTTTTTGTATTTAGTGTGATTTAAAATATTTTAATAAATTGTTTTTGTTACAGCTGTAAATTTATTTTAGATTTTAGAGTTAAAAATCACATTTTAAGATTATTATTTTCCATATTCCATTCAAGATTTTTTTATTTTTTTATTTTTTTTTAAAGATGCCAGGGCCCCAGTAAACCCCAGAACACTGGACCCAAGTTTTAACTTCTCCATGAGGATCCACAGGACCGCTCTTGGTCTGGCTCTTTACAAAGAAGCAGTTTCTGTTACACTATCAAGAGCAAGGAAGTGTACAGGTATGGCCCATTGTTGCCCAGGCAACAGCCCATTTTCCCTTCTTTGTCTGAGCTGGCCCCCCAGAGGGGAAATAAAACAAAAATAAATGATAGTATTCACTTTTTTCACATAATTGTGTCACTTTATAGTAGTAATGTGAATTTTTTTTCTCGCTTCTCAGGTTTTTGCATGCAACTTTGAGACTTTATTCCTATCTTAGCATTGTATTTTTTCAGCTTTACTCTGGGAAATTTGTAACTTTTTTCTTGCAAATTTGCAATTTTTTTTTCTTGTGAATTTGTGAAAAGATTGGTGACTTTTTCTTGTAAATTTGCACTTTTTGCTAACAAATTTGCAACCTTTTGCTTGTAAATGTTTGTAAGGATTCCAAGGCTGCACACATTGCAGGTACTGTCACAGGTACACCTGAAGGCAATTAGGGAGGGCCTTTACAAAGGACGCGCTCATGCTACTTGGCCTGGACATGTCGCGTCAGCTCCTGCCAAGCCTGCTTCATCTAAGCCTGCGTGCAGCCTGGACATAAACCTGCCTTGTCTTGTATATAGTTTTGGACTGTGTTCAACCTTTTGTATGTGCTCTCCCCAGGGATTCCTCCAAGTGCAGCAGACCAGATTCCTGGTTTATTATTCACCCTCCCCTACCAAAAGTCGACTTACCACCATTCACAGTGCACTGTTCCTCACCCCTTTTCCCTCTCACTGTTCAGGCCTGGCCAGCCTGTTATGCACTGCCTCTGCCTACCCTTGACTCACAGCAGTAGAGGCCACTGGGAGGATCTTTAGCCAGGTGTTCTGCTGCCCCATCTGCAGACTGAAGTTCTGTGCCATTATCTTCAGCTGGAGCTGTAAGAAAACCAAAATTGCAAATAACATTACCAGTCATATCCCTGTTAAGACTACTTAGCTTTTGCCTCTGCTGTCTCCCCCTGGGGCTGCCAGATTCTCATCCGACTCCAACAAAATTAATAATTGTTTCAGTAAAATCATTATTAAAGCTTTGTTTGTGTCTCAACCCTTGTCTGCTTTTGGGTCTGGAAACACTAACCTTGTCAATGTTCAAATATTTTTCTGATAAATTTGAAACTTTTTGTGGTAAATTTGCACTTTTCTCATAACAGAGTTGTACATTTTTCTTTATGAATGTGCAACTTTTATCTTGCACATTTGCAACATTTTTCCTGTTTATTGAAAATGCAAAAGGAGATGGAAAAAAATTGGAATAATATTAACAAACTGACCAATAAACAGAACAAAAAAGATGACGGAGACATGGAACTTAATATTAATAATAAATTGGTACATTTCACATTTAACACATGTACAGCTATTTACGTGACACAGGTAATTGGAGAATGCTGTGTCTCACTAATCTCTCTATCGAAGATATTGAAGATTTGTTTATCTTTGTAATATTGGTGAACGGGATCTTTCTGATTGGGACTGGAATTGTCCTGGTTTACTGCAAATTGCTGAAGATGGATTCAACCTATCAAAATGCTGGCCAGGCGAGGTGCATCCATCAAATTGAAAAACTGGAGAAGACCCTGATAGCGACTACTGGAGAACTGTCTCGTAAGGTGGATTACATCATGATTTCGCTTAGGTCTTTCCACGACGGATTTAAAGCCCCGCAATGAATGAAGGATTAAGTACTGAATCTACAGAAGAAATATAAGTCTTCTCTGTGATCAGTCCTATTTGGCTCATTCCCCATGAAAATTCCTCCTGGCTGTCTGCAAACTGTGTTTTCAAAATCATCGAGCACAAGGCCTTGGACAGCCAGCTGCACAGCGCCAGATAAGGACTGGGCGCCAGCCAGACAAAACATCTCTGCCAAGAGTCCTTGGTGTCTCTCTTATTATCATTAACACTCCTCAACACCACACACACACTGATCCATGAACTGAATAAAGATATACACTGCTCTCTTGTGTCTCGTGAATCCTGTGTAGCGAATGTATGTGCAGAGAGCTTTTTTTTTTCCTTAATCTCCTAATATTGATTAATTATGTAACCAGTATTTTGAATCAATGATTTTTTTGCTCCTTCCTATTGTATTATCCTTATGCTACCTGTACCCTCCTGCTGATAGGCGCGTTTCAGATGTGCCGCGGCACGGAAATGCAGGTTCATTACTGTGTCAAGTCAAATTCTCTCGTATGTTATCAGTGATCTGTTAATGTACTTGGCAATAAATCTTTTTCTGATTCTGATTCTGATTCTGATTCTACATTTAACAACATTTTCATAAACTCTGCACTAGAAATATCTAACTCATTTAATCCACCTGATCATAAGCCCAGTCCTATTAACCCCTCACAACCAGTCTTTAATATCCATCCATCCATCCATCCATCCATCTTCTACCGCTTTTCCGGAGGTCCGGGTCGCGGAGGCAGCAGTTCAAGCAGAGAAGCCCAGACTTCCCTCTCCCCAGCCACCTGCTCCAGCTCTTCAGAGGGGATACCAAGGCGTTCCCAGACTAGCTGGGAGACATAGTCTCTCCACCGAGTCCTGGGTCTGCCCCGGGGTCTCCTCCCAGTGGGACGTGCCTGAAACACCTCAAGTGGGAGGCGTCCAGGAGGCATCCTAATCAGATGCCCATACCACCTCAACTGACTCCTTTCAATGTGGAGGAGCAGCGGTTCTACTCTGAGCCTCTCCCGGATGACTGAGCTCCTCACCCTATCTCTGAGGGTGAGTCCAGCAATCCTACGGAGAAAGCTCATTTCAGCCGCTTGTATCCGCGATCTCGTTCTTTCGGTCATTACCCAAAGCTCGTGACCATTGGTGAGAGTAGGAACGTAGATTGACTGGTAAATCGACAGCTTTGCCTTAGAACTAAGCTCCCTCTTCACCACAACAGACCGGTACAACGTCCGCATCACTGCAGATGCTGCTCCAATCCATCTGTCGATCTCTCGCTCCATTTTCCCCTCACTCGTGAACAAGACCCCAAGATACTTAAACTCCTCCACTTGGGGCAGGAGCCTGTCCCCAACCCGGAGAGGACAATCCACCTTTTTCCGGCTGAGGACCATGGACTCGGACTTGGAGGTGCTGATTCTCATCCCAGCCGCTTCACACTCAGCGGCAAACCGTCCCAGCAAGAGCTGTAGGTCATTGCTGGATGAAGCCAACAGGACAACATCATCTGCAAACAACAGAGATGAGATCCTGTGGTCACCAAGCATGACACCCTCCATTCCCTGGCTGCGCCTAGAAATCCTGTCCATAAAAATTATGAACAGGACCGGTGACAAAGGGCAGCCCTGGCGGAGTCCAACTCTCACTGGGAATGACTCCGACCGAGTGTTGGCAATGCGAACTAAACTCTCACAACGGTCGTACAGAGACCGAATAGCTCGTAACAACAAGCCCGATACCCCATACTCCCGAAGCACCCCCCACAAAAATCCACGAGGGACGCGGTCAAATGCCTTCTCCAAGTCCACAAAACACATGTAAACTGGTTGGGCAAACTCCCACGAACCCTCAAGAATTCTCGAGAGGGTAAAGAGCTGGTCCGATGTGCCACGGCCAGGACGAAAACCACATTGCTCCTCCTGAATCCGAGGTTCGACCAACGGCCGGACTCTCCTCTCCAGTACCTTGGCATAGACCTTCCCAGGGAGGCTGAGGAGTGTGATCCCTCTAAAGTTGGAGCACACCCTCCGGTCCCCTTTTTTGAAGAGAGGAACCACCACCCCGGTTTGCCATGCCAAAGGCACTGCCCCCGACCTCCACGCAATGTTGCAGAGGCGTGTCAACCATGACAACCCAACAACATCCAGGGCCTTGAGGTACTCGGGGCGAATCTCGTCCACCCCCGGGGCCCGGCCACCAAGGAGATTTTTAACCACCTTGGCGACCTCAGCCCCTGTGATAGGCGAGTCATCCCCCTCGTCCCCAAACCCTGCTTCCTCTGTGGAAGGCGTATCAGTGGGATTGAGGAGATCCTCGAAGTATTCCTTCCACCGCCCGACGATATCCCCAGTTGAAGTCAACAGTGTCCCATCCGCACCATACACAGTGTGGACGGGGAGCTGCTTTCCCCTCCTGAGCCGCCGAACAGTTTGCCAGAATCTCTTTGAAGCCGACCGAAAGTCTTGTTCCATGGCCTCACCGAACTCCTCCCATACCCGGGTTTTTGCTTCAGCAACCACCCGAGCTGCACTCCGCTTGGCCTGCCGGTACACCTCAGCTGCTTCGGGAGTCCCACAAGCCAACCAAGCTTGATAGGACTCCTTCTTCAGCTTAATGGCCCCCCTCACCACTGGTGTCCACCACTTGGTTCGGGGGTTGCCACCACGAGATGCACCGACCACCTTGCGGCCGCAGCTCTGGGCTGCCGCTTCAACAACAGAGGTGGAGAACATGGCCCATTCAGACTCCATGTCTCCAGACTCCCTCGGAATGTGGTTGAAGTTCTTCCGGAGGTGGGAGTTGAAGACCTCCCGGACAGGGGCCTCAGCCAGACGCTCCCAGCACACCCTCACTATACGTTTGGGTCTACCAGGTCTGAATGGCTTCCTCCCCTGCCATCGGATCCAACTCACCACCAGGTGGTGATCAGTTGACAGCTCTGCACCTCTCTTTACTCGGGTGTCCAAGACATACGGTCGCAGGTCTGATGATACGATAACAAAATCGATCATCGACCTGCGGCCTAGGGTGTCCTGGTGCCAGGTGCACATATGGACACCCTTATGCTTGAACATGGTGTTCGTTATAGACAGACTGTGGTTAGCACAGAAGTCCAATAACTGAACACCACTCGGGTTCAGATCGGGCAGGCCGTTCCTCCCAATCACACCCCTCCAGGTTTCACTGTCGTTGCCCACGTGCGCATTGAAGTCCCCCAGTAGGACAATGGAGTCTCCAGGAGGAGCACCCTCCAGCACCCCAGTCACAGACTCCAAAAAGGGTGGGTACTCTGAAACATCATTTGGTGCATAGGCACAAATGATGGTCAGGACCCGTTTCCCAACCCGAAGGCGCAGGGAAGCAACCCTTTCGTCCACCGGGGAAAACTCCAATATAGAGGCAGCAAGGTGGGGCGATACAAGAATACCTACCCCTGCTCGTCGCCTCTCGCCCGGGGCAACTCCAGAAAAGGCCAAGCTCCAGCCCCTCTCCAGGAGACTGGTTCCGGAACCGGAGCTGTGTGTTGAGGTGAGGCCGACTATATCTAGCTGGTATCGCTCAATCTCGTACACCAGCTCAGGCTCCTTCCCCACCAGAGAGGTGACATTCCACGTACCAAAAGCCAGTTTAGAAAGCTTGGGATCAGTCCGCCAAGGTCTCCGCCTTTGACTGCCACCTAATCCACATAGCACCGGACTTCCATGATCCCTCCTGCAGGTGGTGAACCTACTGGAGGGCGGACCCATGTAACTCCTTCGGGCTGAGCCCGGCCGGGTCCCATGGGTGGAAACCCGGCCACCAGACGCTAGCCTTCGAGCCCCTCCCCCAGGCCTGGCTCCAGGGTGGGGCCCCGGTAACCCCATACCGGGCGGGGTACACTGAATCCTTGATATACAATTTATCATGAGAGTCTGTTGGATCGTTCTTCGTCTGGCCCTTCACCCAGGACCAGTTTGTCTTGGGAGACCCTATCAGAGGCAAATTGCCCCGGACAACATAGCTCCTGGGATCACTGGGGCACGCAAACCCCCCCACCACGATAAGGTGACGATCCATGAGGGGGAGTCTTTAATATATTAGAAATAACTGAAAATGAAGTTGCAAATATCATCAGCTCATTGAATAGCTCAAAAGTGTCACCATGGGTTGAGATGCCGTCTCGGCACTCAGCCCATGTTTTCCCTTTTCCCATTGAGCAGCGTCTCAGCAGGCTCCCAGCTGGCAGCATTACGGACGGCTGGAGCCAATTAGTCCTCATCAGCTGGGGCGCTGCCAATGAGGATAAATAGGAGCAGCCTCGATGACTCGGGGCTGCGACATAAACACATTGCTAAGCTGAAGCCCCTTCGTCTGGTGTCAGCTTATACTCCTCTTGCAGCATTCCTGTGTTTGTATCCCACTGTGAGTATGTACGTCTTGTTACCCCCACGTCTGGTACGAGCTGCTTACCTCTGCGCTGTGCAACCTGTGAGTGTGCCTCTGCATGAGTATCTGTGCTCTCCTCATCCCTTATCCCTTACCCAAAATAAACCATCACGACTCATTGGCTTGTCCCCGGCTCTGATTGCCCGGCTCCCTAGAGCCGGATATGACAGTATGTCGCAGCCAGAAGAGTTACCGGCGGCCGTGAGTCGCCGTGGAAATGTACCTTTCTGTCTGGGTGTCAGCGCTGCTAGCATGCCGTTTCCCAGGAGTCACTTCCGGCGCCAGGGCGACGAGCTGAGGTCCATCTCGGAGGCTGTCGACGGGACGCTCTTCACCCTGCATGACGCCTCCAACGCGAGACGCTGGCATCCGGGCCGTGCTGAGGAACTCCTGGACTGTCACCCTCACTCTCTGTACCATCTGGAGGACAGTGCCAGGATAGACGCTGCAGGTACACAGCGAGAGAAGCTCCACGGGGTGGATGGAAATCCCGGCAGGGAGTCGAAGTGGGCGACGTCTTTCCCCGCTTCGGAGTCCCGTTCCTGCCGCCATTCCAGTCTGGGAGTTCGCGCCAACCAGAGGACTTCCCCCGACCTGCGCCACGTCACTCGGGATTCCCTTCAAGGAGCCGCAGCTGACAGCAGTTATGTCCGGGGTCGAGTGGCTGTCGCGAGCTCTACTGTGTTTCCTGTCACCACCTTCAGGCATGTGGTGGCGGCAGTGAGATTGATGGTGAGGATTTCAGGGCTACGAAGCTTTCCCATGCTCGACGCCTTCCTCGTCTCGATCTCCGATCTGGAGCGGCGAATCCTGGGTTTCCCCCTCGCTTCGTCCCCTGGGAGTAGTCGTCATCACATTGCCGAGTCACCTCTGCACGAACCTTGTCCGGATCCAGTTCTGAGCCATCGTCAGGACAGTTCCTCCCACGCAGCTGTCACCTTTTCGCCTCGTCTGTGTGGAGATTCTACAGCCCCGTTCCCTGAGCCTCATTTCCCCGCTGTCATTCCTGGACATTCGGGCTGGCTCACCCTGGCTGTTTTCCCCTCCTCCTCGAAGCGCTTCCTGACTGCTGTGTGTGCCTGGAATTCCGGCCTGGTGAGCTCTCTGCTGGAGACAACGCGAGCGATCCTCAGACGAACTCCCGGGGGGTCCTCCGTTATCGCCGGGCGGGGAGAGGAAGAAGCAGAATCCACGACAGCAGGCGATACTCAACCTCCAGGGGGCAGGCAAGTCATTGTTTTTTTACACCTGCTTAATGATTTGCTCTGTCACATCCCTGGAGGAGAAGTTCAGGGTTTGCAGCTCCCTGAACTCCCTCCACCTGCTGTAACCTGTATTCCTAATCCCGCATCCTCTGTGTCTCTCTCCGCCGAGCGGTCCCCGGCTCCGGGTCAACGTGGTGGGATATGGAGAGGGCCTGTGGTTCCGCAGCTACATTGCGGACGGAGGAGGGGGACTGACTGCTGCGTGGAGTCTACGCCGACGATTGAGCGTCCCCGGGTCTCCACGGAGGAGCGGTTCGGTCCAGCGGGACGAGATTCTTCTGGCTTCACGCCGAGTGGATCGTCGGCGGGGTCACCGGAGCTGGAGGAATCTCAAGCTGCGCTGACCATCGTGCTGGCTGCGGGGCCCGACGCGGCTAGATGGGAGCCTGACAACGACCTCCTGACGACGGATCCTGGATCTTCGCAGTCCTGGACGGCGTCAGAACCCGAGATCAGGCGAGTGCTCTCCTTTCCTTTCTCTCTTTTTATCTTTGAGCACTTCAGCCTATCTCTAGGGGAGACGAGTAGGGTGCAGCCGCCCGTTGCGTCTGAGCTCGTCTCGCCGGGTTCTGGTGCTGCCGGTGATCCTGATCCCGGTTCTGTTTTCTCTTCTGAGCCTTCTTCCAGGGTCACCGGCGAGGAGTTGCTGTTCCTCGTGGTGCTGGAGGGTCCGGGTTCAACGTTGGAGGTCGGTTCTGGTGCAGTGTCCAACGTGGGTTCGCCCGAGACCCAATCGGGGTCCAACGTGGGTTCGCCCGAGATCCAATCGGGGTCCAACGTGGGTTCGCCTGAGGCCCGATCGGGGTCCGACGTGGGTGCTGTCCCAGTATTGTCCAGGTCCGGTGAAGAGGTGGCAGTTTCCCTGCGGCCTGACGCCCACCGCCCTCGTCATCGGCTCTCCCCTGAGCCTCTTCCACCGGGATCCGCTCTGATCCTTCGCCCGTCTCAACGGTCCTGGTGGTTGAGTGATGCGGGTCGACGACCCGACCCACAGAACTTTCGGTTCGGTGATCTGGTTCCCCCCACTGGTCTGTGTTTCCCTCTGGGCGGCCTGGTTCGGCTGCCGGTGGACTGGATTCCTGGGATCTGGGTCCGGAGTTCGCCGTCCGAACACTTCTCTTCCCCTGATTCGCCAGCTGGACAATGGGCGGGGAGATCTCCGGAGCCATCTCGGCTATTTTTGGACTCTGCCTGCCGTACACCTCGGGTGTCACTTTTTCTTTTATCGTTATCAAGGTCACTCGGGTGTAATGTTTTGTCCTGTTGGTGGATATGTTTTTATAGTGCTGTGTGTTTTCCATCTCACATACTCAGCATTTTATTTTTTGTACCATGTTTTTAGTCCCGTTTTTGCATTGTAGAGTTATGTTTTGTTTTCCGTAACACTATGCTCTGCAGTTATCCATTTATTCCAGTCACTTTCATTTCTTTAGGTGACTGTGGGTATCTATATATTCGTGTGTGTGGGTTTTTCTTTGCCTGCACTCAGTATTTCTTTTTTATGTCCTGTTGGTTCATTAGAGTCATGTGCCTTGTTTTCTGTAACACCATGCTCTGTAGTTGTCCATTTGTTCCAGTCACCTTCACTTTTCTTGGTGACTGTGTATGTACTTAAATTGGCGCTGTGTATTGTGTTCCCCTTTATTTAACCATACTCAGCATTTTTGCCCTGTACCTTTTTGGTGGTTTTTTGTTTCCTTGCTCTGGGTCACGCATTGTTGGTACTCTCTGAGTAAGTGTGTAACCGGCGTGCTGACCCAGTTCTTCTCCCCATTCGAACCTGGGTTGATTATTCCTTGTTTTGTTCAGTATTGTATTTGGGTTTTTTTTTCCCTGCCACCCTACATTCCCCATTGGTGTTGTCCTTCCCTTGGCCTCTTCCCCTCCAATCCTGCCTCCCTTCCTCCCACCCTAGGTGGGGGGGGGGGGGGGGGCTGGGATGTTCCTGGTCGTTCAGGAGCCCGACCTTGAGGGGGGGCTCTGTCACCACGGGTTGAGATGCCGTCTCGGCACTCAGCCCATGTTTTCCCTTTTCCCATTGAGCAGCGTCTCAGCAGGCTCCCAGCTGGCAGCATTACGGACGGCTGGGGCCAATTAGTCCTCATCAGCTGAGGCGCTGCCAATGAGGATAAATAGGAGCAGCCTCGATGACTCGGGGCTGCGACATAAACACATTGCTAAGCTGAAGCCCCTTCGTCTGGTGTCAGCTTATACTCCTCTTGCAGCATTCCTGTGTTTGTATCCCGCTGTGAGTATGTACGTCTTGCTACCCCCACATCCGGTACGAGCTGCTTACCTCTGCGCTGTGCAACCTGTGAGTGTACCTCTGCATGAGTATCTGTGCTCTCCTCATCCCTTATCCCTTACCCAAAATAAACCATCACGACTCACTGGCTTGTCCCTGGCTCTGATTGCCCGGCTCCCTAGAGCCGGATATGACAAAAAGCAACAGATGAACATGGTCTTAACACCATCTTTTTTTAAAAGAAAGTAAAGAATCTCTCATTTGTCCAGTTACTCATCTAATCAGTCTAATCAATCAAACATGCTGTCGTCCCAACTGTCTGGAAGGTAGGAGTGGTCAGATCAATTTTCACAACAGGGAGTAGTACTGATATAAACAACTACAGACCAATCAGCATCTTACCTGTCATCTCCAAAATAATTGAAAAATGGGTGGCCAAACCATTAATGTGAACATCTGAATTACGGAAACAACCCCCTGCATCACACACAGTTTGGGCTCCATGCCCACCACTCAGAGTCTGCAATAAGCTTGTTTATAGAGAAAACTAAATCTTAGATAAGTGCAAATGTGTAGGCGCTGTGTTTTTAGATCTGAAGAAGGCGTTTGACACCGTTAACCACAACATCCTTTTAACCAGACTTACTCAGTTTAATTTTTCAGAACATGCTGTCAAATGGATGAAACCCTATTTCACCGACAGACAGCAGTGTGTAATGGTCAACAATGTCAAATCGCCATATTTGAAATGTCAAATGGGTGTCCCACAAGGCTCCATACTTGGACCGACATTATTCTCCTTATACATAAATGATTTACCAAATGCATGCAGAAACATTCATATACATACAGTATTCACACCTGCAAAAACACACAAGAAGCCATCTGTATTCTTACAAAAGCTATGACAGAAATCCATGACTGGCTGAATAATTCATGCCTCCTACTAAAAACTAAAAAAAACTGTTTGCATGATGTTCACCAAACAACGATCAAATAAAAAGAAGCCATCTCTATTGTTATTCAGTCCATACAGCCAATCATGTACGATAGAACGAGATTACATTTCTCTTATCTACAACGTTAATCATGTGTAGAATCAGAGGGGTTGCTGCCACGCAAGGCGCCGCCACAAGCAAATTCTCCATCCCCCATTCTATTACGCTGAGCACCAAGCTAGAAGGTGGGAAGTACTATTTTTATATGGCCTTTGGTATGACCCGGTCAGGACTTGAACCCCCAACCTCCCGGTGGTGGGGCGAATGCTCTATCAACTAGGTCACCACTATTACAAACTCACTTTCTTAAAAGTGGAGGAGCTGCAACTAGTTGAGAAATGTAAGTACCTCAGTGTGATTTTAGACTCCTCATTAACCTTCAAAAAATGCATCAAAAAAATCTCAAACATAATCAAATTCAATCTAAGAAATTTTAAACAAATTAGACAGTTAATGCGGTCAAAATGCTCCTACATGCAATGATCTTCTCACACATCCATTACCGTTTTTTCCAACTGGTCACTCACTGGTGTAACCATCATCAGACCCAGTGAATCTTTATCCAAAAAAGCCATAAAATATTTAATAAGAAAGATCCCACATATCATTGCTGTAACATTTACAAGAAATACAATTTTCTGTCTTTTGAAAATTATAAAACTCAAATTTGCCTGTTCAGTCTATAAACTAGAAAAGCACTTAGAGAGCGCAGACCTCCGCCAAGCAGCCCATTTCCCCTAAATGACAGTGTTGGAAATGCAGCAGTTTTATAAATGCAACATTTCTCCATGTGATATTGATGAAAAATACTAATTGAAGTTTCCTTATACAAGATTTATTGAAATAATTATGAAACTCTTAATAATGACAACAGACAGCAGTATGATGACAAATGAGTTTTAATTGAGGACCATGCCCCCGATTTCATTCCAAAGCAAAACTGGCCAAAAGACAGAGAGAAGGCTGCTTGCTTTGAGTGTGTGACCGGCCGTGAGAGTTCACATGTGTCATTGTGATTACTGTTTACATCCCTCCATCAGCTGATGCAGCGGTGGCCTGTGACGTCATCAGCTCCACTACTGCCACTTTACTGGCACAGCACCCTGACACATTTATGGCCATAGCAGGTGATTTTTACCATGTGCCACTGGGCAAAACACTTCCAAACCTCCACCAGTTTGTTGACTGACCCACCAGAGAAAATAAAGCATTGGCTCTATTGTATGCCAATGTCAGAGATGCGCATAGTGCCACATCCCTGCCCCCCCACCGCGCCTTGGCAGATCAGACCACAACCTGGTCCTGTTGTCACCCAAGTATGTTCCTCTTGTGCAAAGGCAGCCTGCTCACACACAGACTGTGAGGAGGTGGACACAGGAGGCTGCTGATGCTCTACAGAACTGCTTTGAGACGATGGACTGGGGCGTACTCTGTGAACCACATGGGGTGGACATAGACAACATGACCGACTGCATCACACAATACATCAAATTCTGTGAAAACACAACCATGCCAGCCCAGACTGTTTTCCCAACAACAAACCATGGATCACCAGTGATCTGAAAGCACTTCTAAACAAGAAGAAGAGGGCTTTTAGGTCTGGAAACAAGGAGTAACTGAGGAGAGCGCAGCGTGAACTGAGAGAGACAACATCAGCACCAGCGTGCCCCCCCCCCCCATCACTGTGACTGCCGATCAGGTTAAGAAACAGCTGGAGAGATGGAGGCCCTTATGGCATCTCTGCCAGGATCTGAGGACCTGTGCCAACCAGCTAGCGCCAGCACTGAAACACCTGTATAACCTGAGCCTGAGTCTGGTACCGGTGCTGTGGAAGACGTCCTGCCTGGCTCTTGTCCCCAAGAAGTCATCTCCATCGGACCTGAATGACTATCGACCAGTTGCCCTCACATCTCGTGTTATGAAGGTCCTGGAGAGACTTGTCTGAGCCCACCTGAGGCCACAGGTGAAGACATGACTGGACCTTCTGCAGTTTGCATATCAGCCCCATTTAGGAGTTGAAGATGCTGTCATCTAGCTGCTGCAGTGAGCTCATTTGCACCTGGATGGTGGAGGAGATACTATGAGAATCACTTTTTTTCATTTCTCCAGTGCCTTTAGCACCATCCAGCCACTGCTGCTAGTTGAGGGTGAGAAGCTGCGGGGGATGAGGGTTGACAGCTCTGTGATCTCCTGGATTACTGACTACCTGACAGGCAGGATCAATAAAGTACATCTATCTATCTATCTATCTATCTATGTGGGCTGGCATCACCTATCCAGACATCCTTAATTTATTACTGTACAGTAGCAGTGTTTACACACTTAAACAACTAAGATCCTACAAATGTCTAGAAGCTTATAACCAGTTTGTAAGTGGCTGGGTCTGAGATGGGCAGTGTGTGATATCAACAACTTTTGTGTGGCCAAAGCCAAGGTAAACAAAGCATTTGTTTTTTGGGGGAATAAATTGGATTTTTCACTTGCAAATATTTTGTAAAGCTTTACACAAAATACTTAAAGGCTATAAAATATTGCCCTAAGCACCTGTTGTGTTTTTCTTAAATGTTAAACATGTAAAAATTGAGCAAAACGTCAAATTAAAATTAGAGTCTATCATGTTCCTGAAGGATAGTCAACACCGTTTTAAAATATTTATAAAAACAGTAAAATATTCTCTTATCATGCATGTTTATCCAGATATCTGTCAAGTTCTGGGCACAGTCTGGGACCGTGTCCACAGCTTTTGTTCATTTTTGTTCCTTTGTGATTATTATCATTATTATGTTCCTCTCTGTGTATTATTATTACTAGTGCATACCCGTGCATACCCGTAGAAACCAAGTTTAAGCATGTATTTCTGCATGCCCGTAGAAAGCAGGTGCAAGCAAGGGTGTAAGCAAGTACGTCAGCAGTCTTTCAGTATGCCTGCCTTTGACCTTTGATGATGTCATAGCGAGTCCTATGATCTTTGATTATGTCATCTCAGATGGCTGTGATGTTCACAGTCATGCATGCGACGTAGTGCTCAAACCTCAGGTGTTTCATCTTCATGACATCTGTTCTTACGTGCAGCAGTTCTCCTCACACTATTGCTCTCCATCTCATGGGTCTTCTTCCTCTTCGTCTTCTTTGTTCAGACCCATTGGTTGAGGGATAGGTGCCTCATAATTCCAGTTCATGGACAGGACCATGAAAATAGATCTGAGCAAAAAGTGGCTTTTGACCCTGTTCAGGAAGAGGAGCATCCCTGTAATGATAAACTTTACCGTGTATACGTATGCCCGTAGTCATCATGTAGACATCATAGGAACATCCATCACATCAAAGGCAATCTTATGATGATCCAGGTGATCCTATGACCTTTTAGCAAGTCCTATTGTCTATATGACGGCATCGCGAGTCCTATGATGCCTGAGATCATAGGAACATCATAGGACATCACACAGACATCATCCTATGTGATTTATTACAGTTATTGTTTCCTGTGTCTCCCCTGATTTGTCTCTAGTGCCTTCATTATGGTATTGTGGTATATTTGTCTAGCGACTGTCTCCCTCCTGTTTCTGTATCCATAGCAACTTCCTCTTGTGTGCATTGTTCAGCCCTTGATTGTTGCCCCAGCTGTCTCACATTTGTAATTATTAGTTACCCTATTCATGTTAGTTTGTGCTTGTGCTCTGTCTGGTCTCATTGTCTGTACTCCTTGCCAGTTCATCCCTGTGTTGCACGTTTAGTTTACAGTTGTTTTGTGTTAATTATTAACTATTGTTTGCACCATACTCCTGCCACCAGTTATGGGTCCTGCTTACAAATCCTCATCTGCCCAGAGGGCAGAGCATAATTCAATTCAATTGAATTCAGTTCAACTTTATTTATATAGCGCCATTTCACAACAACAGTCATCTCATAGCACTTTCAACTGTAGGGGGAACCCCCACAATTGCAGAAAGACCCCAGCAATCAGGTGATCCCCTATGAGCAAGCGCTTGGTGACGGTGGAGAGGAAAAACTCCCTTTTAACAGGAAGAAACCTCCAGCAGAACCAGGCTCAGGGAGGGACAGTCATCTGCTGCAACTGGCTGGGGGGTGAGGGGATAGAGAAGATGAAAAGAACAGACATGTAGAGAGCAAACAGCACAATGGGGAGTCAATCTATGGGAGAGAACAAACAGATGTTAATGACCAGCAAAAAAAAAAAATATTTCATTGAGAGTGAAGAAAGGAGTGAGGCCCAGTGCATTATTGGAGGTCCCCCAGCTGTCTAAACCTATTAGCAGCATAACTAAGGGAGGGTTCAGAAACACATGATCCCTCCCTAATTGTAGGCTATTTCAAAAAGGAAGGTTTTAACCCTATTCTTAAAAACAGAGATCGAGTCTGACTCCCGAATCTAGATTGGCGGCTGGTCCCACAAGAGAGGAGCTTGATAACTGAAGGCTCTGCACCCCATTGTACTTTTGGAGATTCTAGGTATTACAAGTGATCCAGCATTTTGGGAGAATAGTGCTCTGTTAGGATAATAGGGTAATATCAGATCTTTTAAATAAAAAGGGGTCTGATTGTTTAGAGCTTTGAAAGTGAGAAGAAGGATTTTAAACTTAATTCTAAACTCTATGGGAAGCCAATGAAGGGAGGCCAGAACCAAAGAGATGTGATGTCTCTTTCTAGTACCTGATAAAAATCTTGCAGCAGCATTTTGGATCAACTGAAGACTTTTTAAAGATGTTTTAGGACAACCTGATAATAAAGAATTACAATAATCTAATCTAGAGCTAACAAAAGTGTGGATCAGTTTCTCAGTATCACTCAGAGACAAGATGCTCCTAATCTTGGCAATATTACGCAAACGATGGAAGGCAGTCTTAGAAACAAATTTAATATGTGAATTGAAAAACAGATCTTGATCAAAAATAACTCCAAGGTTCCTCACAGAGCTATTAAGAGAAAGAGTAACTACATCCTAACTAAAAGTTTGATTTGGAAAGGTATTTCTAAGGTTTTTTGGACCAACAAGAATGACTTCAGTCTTATCTGAATTTAATAGCAGGAAATTACAAGTCATCCAAGCTTTAATTTCCTTAAGACAGGCTTCTAACTTGGCTAATTGATTACTATCATCTGGCTTCATTGACACGTATAATTGTGTGTCATCTGCATAACAATGAAAATGTATACCGTGCTTCCTAATAATGTTGCCTAACGGAAGCATATAAAAACTAAAAAGAGTAGGGCCTAGCACAGATCCCTGTGGAACTCCATGACTGAGTTTTGAGTTGAAAGAAAACTCATTATTGACATGAACAAACTGGAACCTATCAGACAAATAAGATCTAAACCACTGCAATGAAGTTCCAATAAGTCCAACATAGTGTTCTAATCTATCAAGTAGAATATTATGATCAATCGTATCAAAAGCTGCAGTAATGTCTAAAAGGACAAGTACAGAAACAAGTCCATTATCAGATGCGATCAGGAGGTCATTAGTGACCTTTTCTAAGGCTGTTTCAGTACTATGATGGATCCTAAACCCAGATTGAAACTCTTCAAATAAACCCTTTCCCTGCAAGTAGTCAAATAATTGCGTAGCAACAACTCTTTCTAAGATTGTTGAAATGAAAGGCAGATTAGAGATTGGTCTATAGTTAGCTAAAACTCCTGGATCCAGCGTTGGCTTTTTGAGTAAGGGTTTAATTACAGCAGTTTTAAAAGCCTGCGGTACATGGCCTAAAGTTAATGAAGAATTGATTATTTGAAGAATAAACCTACTAATAGGTGGGAAGACTTCTTTAAATAACCTGGTAGGAATAGGGTATAAAAGACAAGTTGAAGGCTTGAATGAGGAAACTATTTTGTCTAACTCTAAAAGGTTAATTGAAGTAAACTGATCCAAACAGATATCAATTGAAGGGGCTGTGGTAGTTACTGTATTTAAGTTAACGGTAGGAAAAATCTGACTGATTATATCTCTGATGGATGAAATTTTATTATTGAAAAAGTTCATAAAGTCCTGACTAGTAAGCTCTAAGGGAATGCTAGGATTGACAGAGTCCTGACTCTTTGTCAGCCTGGCTACAGTGCTGAAAAGAAACCTGGGATTATTCTTGTTCTCTTCTATTAATGCAGAGTAATAACTCGTTCTAGCTTTTCTCAGAGATTTTTTATAAATTAAAAGAAAATTTCTCCAAGCTAAATAGATTTCATCAAAATTAGTAGAGCGCCATTTTCTTTCTAATTGACGAGTCTTCTGTTTTAAGCTACAAGTTTCTGTGTTGAACCAAGGAGTTAGAAATCTCTGATTAGACTTTTTCTTTTTTTAACCTGTTGAACTCTGGTCAATTTCCCTAAAAACGCCTAAACATAACGTGCCCAAAGTAAATCAAAAGCTGTTCTTCAACCCTTTGCAGCATCTTCATAGGGTTGGTCTCATTTTAAAGAAAACACTCTGATTTTTTTTGGCAAAACAGTCATAATCTCTCTAAGTGCTCCTGCCACTGAGTAACAATCATCTAAACATACTGAATTTGAAGAAAATAAAGTTTGCCTTGGTGTTTTTTAGATATAAATGCTTGCAAATAACATACAGCTATGTGAAACATGCTGGAAAACATCAGAAATGTAGAACCAAGTGTTTTCAAGCTCAGGTCAAAATTTTGTAACAATACCACAAAAAATGAATATATTACACAGCTTTTTTCTCAGGTTGTGACAAGGCGTTCTTGAACTGTGCCAAACTGTGCCAAATGGCACAGTTTGGAAAGCTATGTTCCAGAGTTCACTATCTCAGCAGTTTACACAGTAAAACCAAAGGGTAGCAACCCAGACATACACAGCACAGTTCTTGTTTTTTTTTTTGTTTGTTTGTTTTTTACAGGCAAAAATAGCCTACAGTGTAAGAAAAAGTATGCGAAAAATTAATACATTTCACTAAAGTATACACAAAAACAACCATCTCCCCCTTCCAATTTTTCCAGAGTTCACTATCTCACCAGTTTACATAGATACAGGTCAACTGGACCCCTGACCAAGTGTGCACCCCAAGTGGACCACGGAATCCAATCTGTACATGTACAGGTACATTCTCCATCCAGTGATTTATAAATGCTGCCCCAGATGAAAACCAGTCTGTGGGACTATAATGTTCTGAATGAGGCTTTAGAAAATTATGAATCACTTTGTAAATCCCTGGATTGAAAATGTACAGATTGAATACTGGTGTCCACCTGGGGTGCTCACAGTAGTGTGCTCACAATGTGATCAGGGCTCCATTTCACCAGATCACGTTTACACAGTAAAACAAAGGCATAATAACCCAGACATACACAGCACAGTTCCTTTTTTTACAGGAAAAAATAGCCTACAGTGAAATAAAAATTATACTAAAAAATTATTAAATTTTTCTGCAATATACACAGCAACAAATACCCCCCCCCCCCACGGCGCACACAAAAACGTCGCCAAGCGGGACCCTTGTAATTACCGACTGGTCAAAAGTTATTTTCATTACTAATTTTATCGATAAAGAATAATTTAGATTATAAGACTTACCTGTCCACAACCGCAGTGTCGTTGGCGAACATCTGCTCCTCATTGTCAGACGAACATGAAGCTGGTCCGGTTGTTACGGACTCGTGGTTCTGGTCACCAGACCCGGTCAAACCATCTCCACTTCCATGATTGCGGTTTTTGCGAACCATTTTTCAAAACAAATAAGAATAGTAGTAATAAAAAAAAGACTGGCTAATGGCTGAGAGTGGCTAACACTACCGATACGCACAGGTCTCAATGTGTGTCACCCAGCGGCTTAGGCAAAAAAAAATTTACGCACGGGGACACACGTGTTTTAACGGCAATATAAACACATAACAAAGGCATGTCAGGTATTGCTGAATTCAGAATTTCATTGGCTAAACGACACGTCAGTCGTCGAACTTCTCTGCTTCAATTGGCTCGTTGTATTTGGTGTCGTTGGTAGGCAGGTCCTTCTTGCTAGGTTTTCAGTCATTGGTTCTTCAAGGTTTCAGAAACCCAATTCAAGGCTCTTATTAGTCGAATGAGAGGTAAATCAAATCTAAACCAATCAAACACTCCTTTGGCTTTCTGTTCACGGCTGTGTCTGTACTGGAAGAACGGAAATGCAGCTTTTTTTTTTTTCAGTGCGCACTGAGATAAACTACGATGCAGAGACGTGACCGCCCGCGGAATCCCAGAGTTCATCTGGTTAAAGGGGCCACCATGTCTAGAGTCTGATGCAGAGAAGCTGTAACACTATCTACCATGCTATCAATTACTCAAGGAGCAAGCTGTCTATAGCTTATTTCCGTTGTGTTGACACATGGCATAGAGGAAGCAATCTGCATAAATTTGGTAACAACATCATCTGAGAGGCATCTACTGTAGTAATATTTTTCCTTAGGAGCCAAATAGTCAGAATCTGTAAAATCAAAGGTTAACAGACAATGGTCTGACAGTACATGGTTATGAGGAGACACTTCCAGATTTTCTATTTCTATACCATATGTCAGAACAAGGTCCAACATATGGTGGCGATAATGGGTAGAATTTCCTACTTTCTGAGAAAACCCCATCGAGTCTAATATTGAATGAAATGCCACATTAAGGCAATCACTATCTACATCTACATGTGTATTAAAGTCCCCTACTATAATTATTCTATCTGATTTCAGCACGAAATTGGCTAAGAATTTGGCAAATTCGGATAAAACTCTGAGTAAGTTGATGGAGGAAATAAACTATGGCAAATAATATTGGGTTTAGCCTAAAATTGCTAAAATGCCCAACACTGAGGACCAGGCCCTCAAAGGAATTATAACATGTTTTTTGCTTTACATTAACTAGTAATTTGGAATGGTAGATTGTTGCTACTCCTCCTCCACAACCAGAACTTCTGGGATTTTGACAGTTTAAACAACCAGAGGGAGCTGATTCATTTAAACCAACATAATCCTCTTGTCCTAACCAAGTCTCTGTAATGGATATTAAATCAATCTGATGATCAATTAACAGATCATGGACTAGCAGAGACTTGGTAGTTAGAGACCTAATATTTAACAAACCACATTTAATTTTTAAATTATGAGGAGGAACAGATGCCAAATCATTCAATTTAGAGGCTTCATGTTTGATTTGAGTTTTACCAATTTTTTGCTTAATCACTTTGGGATGCTTATACATTATATTTTTATTTTCTTTGGAGGGAACAGACAACGATTCTCTGATGGGGAAGACAGGGGCTAAGTTGAGGGGTGGCAGATGAAGAGGAGCTGCAGAGAGGCGTGTAAGACTGCGACTCTGCTTCCTGGTCCCAACTCTGAGTAGTCAAGGTTTTGGAAATTTGGATAAAAAAGATGCCAGATTGTTAAATAAATGAGACGCACCATCCAAAGAGGGATGGACGCCGTCTCATCTAACAAGACCAGGTTTTCCCCAAAATGAGCTCCAATTGTCAATGCAGCCCACGTTTGTTTGCAAGACACCACACAGACAGCCAGCGGTTGAAGGATGACAAGCAGTAAACATGTCATCACTGGTCAGATTGGGGAGGGGCCCAGAGAATACTACAGAGGCAGACATTGCTTTGGCAAAGTCACACATCGATTCCACGTAAAGTTTTGAGACTTCCGACTTCCAGAGTCGGACATCATTAATGCCGGTGTGGATAACAGTTGTGGAGTATTTACAGTTACTTTTAGCCAGCATTTTCAAATTTGACTTGATGTCGCCTGCTCTGGCCCCAGGAATGCATTTGACTATGGCTGCTGGAGTCTCTAGGTTCACGTTTCTGACTACAGAGTCGCCAATGATTAGAGTTTTTTCCTCAGCGGGTGTGTCGCTGAGCGAGGAAAAATGATTAGAAACGAACGAACAGGTTGGTGGTTAACTGGGGCTCTGTGGCTAGGGTTCCTTCTCACCGTCACCCATCCAGTCTCCTCACTGCTGAGGAGGACCAGAGGACCGCTAACAGGCCGCCCTAAGCTAGGGAGCTCCGCTGCAGCTAGGGGACGTCCGTCATTATTATTAAAGTCTGGCTGTTGGATCGTCACTTCCTTGTGGTAACGTATCGTCACTTCCTGTTTTGCTGTCTGCCTGTGCGGTTTGCCTGTGTGGTTGCTCTCCAGCCATTAGCTATGGCTACTAGCTCTCTTTCCTCTCCTCCTCTGGTGTGCTCTCTCTGTCAGATGTTTAGCTACACCTCTGCCTCTTTTAGTGATAACGGTAAATGTAATAAATGTTGTCTTTTTGAGGCGCTCGAGGCGAGGTTGTCTGATTTGGAAACCCGGCTCTGCTGCATTGAAACACCGTCTGCGCCAGTTAATCTTGAAGGACGCCCATTAGCTGCAGCGGAGCTAGCTAGCTTAGGCCCCCCTGTCAGCGGTCCCTCGGCTCTCCTCAGCAGCGAGGAGACTGGGTGAGTGACGGTGAGAAGGAAGCCTAGTCGCAAAGCCCCGGTTCACCACCAGCCTGTTCACGTTTGTAATCGTTTTTCCCCGCTCAGCGACACACCCGCTGAGGAAAAAACTCTGATCATTGGCGACTCTGTAGTCAGAAACGTGAACCTAGAGACTCCAGCGGCCATAGTCCAATGCATTCCTGGGGCCAGAGCAGGCGACATCAAGTCAAATTTGAAAATGCTGGCTAAAAGTAACTGTAAATACTCCACAATTGTTATTCACGCCGGCATTAATGACATCCGTCTCCGGCAGTCGTAAGTCACGAAACTTGATGTAGAATCGGTGTGTGACTTTGCAAAAACGATGTCTGCCACTGTAGTATTCTCTGGGCCCCTCCCCAATCTGACCAGTGATGACATGTTTAGCCGCTCGTCATCCTTGAACCACTGGCTTTCTGTGTGGTGTCCTGCAAATGAAGTGGGCTACATTGACAATTGGAGCTCTTTTTGGGGAAAACCTGGTCTTATGAGACGAGACAGCATTCATCCCACTTTGGATGGTGCTTCTCATTTATCTAACAATCTGGCATCTTTTTTATCCAAATTTCCAAAACCTTGACCACTCAGAGTTGGGACCAGGAAGCAGAGTTGCAGTCTTACATGCCTCTCTGCAGCTCCTCTTCATCCGCCACCCCTCAGCTTAGCCCCTGTCTTCCCCATCAGAGAATCATTGTCTGCTCCCTCCAAAGTGAATAAAAATATAATGTATAAGCATCCCAAAGTGATAAAGCAAAATACTGGTAAAACTCAAATTAAACATAAAGCCTCTAAATTGAATGATTTGGCCTCTGTTCCTCCTCATAATTTAAAAATTAAATGTGGTTTATTAAATATTAGGTCTCTAACTACCAAGTCTCTGTTAGTCCATGATCTGTTAATTGATCATCAGATTGATTTAATTTCCCTTACAGAGACTTGGTTAGGGCAAGAGGATAAGATAAGATAAGATAAGCCTTTATTAGTCCCACAACGGGGAAATTCCAGGATTGCAACAGCACAGGGATAGCAACACTCAGAGCAACAATCAGAAGGCAAGAAAAAAAAAAAAAACAAGCAAGCAAGAGCAGCTAATATACATATGTACATATTACTATAAAATATATATATACACACACACACAGACACACAGTGCAGAGCATTGTAGCTGGATGGAATAAATATGTAAATATATAAACACCCACAGTACGGAACATTGCAGCTAGGTGGAATAAATATGCAAGTATATAAACACACACAGTGCAGAGCAATGTAGCTAGATGGAATAAATATGTAAATATATAAACACACACAGTGCAGAGCATTGTTGCTAAGTGGGATGAAACAGCATAACCGTCTACTTAGTTATCCTACATGGTATGATTATGTACCCATACATATTCTCACCCTCCATAGCGACCGGTATGTTCCTAGTTGTATGCCGGAGGGGACCATTGTGTAAGTCTATTGCATCTTTTGCATTCAAAAAAAACTATTAGTTTGTTACGTCTTTTTGCTATCTCTGCGAGCAGCCCTGCTTAGGTTGTACAGTCTGACAGCCGTTGGTAGGAAGGACCTACGAAACCTCTCGGTTGTGCACCTGGGATGATGTAGTCTGCTGCTAAATGAGCTCCTCAGTGCATCCAGTATGTCCTGCATAGGGTGGAACTCGGACTCCAGCAGAGATGACAGTTTAGCCACCGTCCTTCTCTCTCCTATCTCCTCCATCGGATCAAGGCGCTGCCCCAGGACAGAGCTAGCTTTCTTAATCAGTTTGTTCAGTCTCTTCCTATCGGCTGCAGTAATGCCACTGCCCCAGCAGACCACTCCAAAAGTGATGGCTGATGCCACCACCGTGTCATAGAATGACTTCAGCAGCGCCCCTTGTACACCAAAAGACCTGAGTCTCCTCAGCAGGAACAGCCTGCGCTGTCCCTTCTTGTAGAGTGCGTCAGTATTGTGTGACCAGTCTAGTTTATTGTTCAGATGAATACCCAGGTACTTATAGGATGTCACCATCTCGATGTCTGTTCCCTGTATATTTACTGGTGCTGTGAGGGGTTGCCCATGCCTGCGGCAGTCCACCACCAGCTCCTTAGTTTTCCTCGCGTTGATCTGGAGGCAGTTCCGATGGCACCAGTCCACAAAGTCCTGGATAAGCCCTCTGTACTCAGCTTCATCTCCGTTGGAGATGAGACCAACGATCGCAGAGTCATCAGAGAACTTCTGTAGATGGCAATGTGTTGTGTTGTGTGAGAAGTCCGCAGTATAAAGAGTGAACAGGAAGGGAGCCAGCACCGTTCCCTGGGGGGCCTCCGTGCTACTGATGATCGTGTCGGAAACACAGTCCCGGGTTCTCACAAACTGAGGCCGGTTCGTGAGGTAGTCCAGGATCCATGATGACAGGTGCTGGTCCACCCCTGCGCGCAGCAGCTTGTTGGATCATGTTGGTTTAAATGAATCAACTCCCTTTGCTGATTTCTTAGCTGATTTAGTGCTGAAATCTGATAGAATAATTATAGTAGGGGACTTTAATATACATGTGGATGTAGATAGTGACTGCCTTAATGTGGCTTTTAATTCAATATTAGACTCGATTGGGTTTTCTCAGAAAGTAGGAAATTCTACTCATTACCTCCACCATACATTGGACCTTGTTCTGACATATGGCATAGAAATAGAAAATCTTGTAGTGTCTCCTCATAACCCTGTACTGTCAGACCATTGTCTGTTAACCTTTGATTTTACTATTTCTGACTATTTGGCTCCTAAAGAAAAATATTATTACTACAGTAGATGCCTCTCGGATGATGCTGTTTCCAAATTTATGCAGATTGTTTCCTCTATGCCATGTGTCAACACAACGGAAATAAGCTATAGACAGCTTGCTCCTTCTGTAATTGATAACATGGTGGATAGTGTTTCAGCTTCTCTGCATCAGGCTCTAGACTTGGTGGCCCCCTTAAAAAAGAAAAAGTCTAATCAGAGATTTCTAACTCCTTGGTTCAATACAGAAACTCGTAGCTTAAAACAGAAGACTCGTCAATTAGAAAGAAAATGGCGCTCTACTAATTTAGATGAAATCTATTTAGCTTGGAGAAATCATCTTTTAATTTATAAAAAATCTCTTAGAAAAGCTAGAACAAGTTATTACTCTGCATTAATAGAAGAGAACAAGAATAATCCCAGGTTTCTTTTCAGTACTGTAGCCAGGTTGACAAAGAGTCAGGACTCTGTCAATCCTAGCATCCCCTTAGAGTTTACTAGTCAGGACTTTATGAACTTTTTCAATAATAAAATTTCATCCATCAGAGATAAAATCAATCAGATTCTTCCCACAGTTAACTTAAATACTGTAACTACTACAACTCCTTCTTTTGATGTCTGTCTTGATGAGTTTACTCCAATCAACCTTTGTGAGTTAGACAAAATAGTTTCCTCATCCAAACCTTCAACTTGTCTTTTAGACCCTATTCCTACCAGGTTATTTAAAGAAGTCTTCCCACTTATTGGTAGCTTTATTCTTCATATAATCAATTCTTCATTAACTTTAGGCCATGTACCGCACGCTTTTAAAACGGATGTAATTAAACCCTTACTCAAAAAGCCAACGCTAGATCCAGGAGCTTTAACTAACTATAGACCAATCTCTAATCTCCCTTTCATTTCAAAAATCTTAGAAAGAGTTGTTGCTACGCAATTATTTGACCACCTGCAAGGAAATGGTTTACTTGAAGAGTTTCAATCTGGGTTTAGAATCCATCATAGTACTGAAACAGCCTTAGCGAAGGTCACTAACGACCTCCTCATTGCATCTGATAATGGACTAGTTTCTGTACTTGTCCTTTTAGACCTTAGTGCAGCTTTTGATACTATCGATCATAATATTCTACTTGATAGATTAGAACACTATGTTGGACTTAATGGAACTTTGTTGCAGTGGTTTAGATCTTATTTATCTGATAGGTTCCAGTTTGTTCATGTAAATAATGAGTTTTCTTTCAACTCAAAGTTTAGTCATGGAGTTCCACAGGGATCTGTGCTAGGCCCTACTCTTTTTAGTTTATATATGCTTCCGTTAGGCAACATTATTAGAAAGCACTGTATACATTTTCATTGTTATGCAGATGACACACAATTATACCTGTCAGTGAAGCCAGATGATACTAATCAATTAGCCAAGTTAGAAGCCTGTCTTAAGGAAATCAAAGCTTGGATGACTTGTAATTTCCTGCTATTAAATTCAGATAAGACTGAAGTCATTCTTGTTGGTCCAAAAAACCTTAGAAATTCCTTTCCAAATCAAACTTTCAGTTTGGATGCAGTTACTCTTTCTCTTAATAGCTCTGTGAGGAACCTTGGAGTTATTTTTGATCAGGATTTGTCCTTCAATTCACATATTAAATTTGTTTCTGAGACTGCCTTCTATCATTTGCGTAATATTACCAAGATTAGGAGCATCTTGTCTCAGAGTGATGCTGAGAAGCTTATCCACGCTTTTGTTAGCTCGAGATTAGATTATTGTAATTCTTTATTATCAGGCTGTCCTAAAACATCTTTAAAAAGTCTTCAGCTGATCCAAAATGCTGCAGCAAGAATTTTAACAGGTACTAGAAAGAGAGATCATATCTCTCCGGTTCTGGCCTCCCTTCATTGGCTTCCCATAGAGTTTAGAATTAAGTTTAAAATCCTTCTTCTTACTTACAAAGCTCTAAACAATCAGGCTCCTTTTTATTTAAAAGATCTGATACTACCGTATTATCCTAACAGAGCACTACGCTCCCAAAATGCAGGATTACTTGTAATACCTAGAATCTCCAAAAGTACAATGGGAGGCAGAGCCTTCAGTTATCAAGCTCCTCTCCTGTGGAATCAGCTGCCAATCTGGATTCGGGAGTCAGACTCGATCTCTGTTTTTAAGAATAGGGCTAAAACCTACCTTTTTGATATAGCCTACAATTACGGAGGGATCATGTGTTTCTGAACCCTCCCTTAGTTATGCTGCTAATAGGTTTAGTCAGCCGGGGGACCTCCAGTAATGCACTGGGCCTCACTCCTTTCCTCACTCTCTATGAAATATTTTTTTTGCTGGTCATTAACATTTGTTTGTTCTCTCCCATAGATTGAGTCCCCATCGTGCTGTTTGCTCTCTATATGTCTGTTCTTTTCTTCTTCTCTATCCCCGCACCCCCCAGCCAGTCGCAGCAGATGACTGCCCCTCCCTGAGCCTGGTTCTGCTGGAGGTTTCTTCCTGTTAAAAGGGAGTTTTTCCTCTCCACCGTCGCCAAGTGCTTGCTCACAGGGGATCGCCTGATTGCTGGGGTCTTTCTGCAACTATGGGGGTTCCCCCCTACAGTTGATAGTGCTATGAGATGACTGTTGTTGTGAAATGGCGCTATATAAATAAAGTTGAATTGAATTGAATTGAATTGAATTGAACTGGTGCAGACGGTATTTCAGTGCAGCGGAACTGGGATTCCAAATCAGACAAACTCGCCTCGATTGCCTCAAAAAGACAACATTTATTACATTTACCGTTATTACTAAAAGAGGCAGAGGTGTAGCTAAACATCAGAGAGAGCACACCAGAGGAGGAGAGGAAGGAGAGCTAGTAGCCATAGCTAGTGGCTAACCCGAAGCTAACAAAAACACCGATGAAAGGTGAACAGAAGGCTAAAGAGGGTGATTAGGTGATACTGAGTGTGCACACAGGTGCAAGAGGCTTGATAAACAGAAGTGAGAACTAATGGTAGATGGAAAAAAGTGGTTAAAATACAATTAAAGGCAAAATCCTCGGGAGAATGAGGACAGCAAACCACAGACAGCCAACAACACAGGAAGTGACAATACGTTTCAACAAGAGGAATTCTACAGTATGAGACCAGCACACAAGGACCCAGCAGGCAGGCCGGTGGCCGGTGGTCTCGACACAAGCAAGCAGTGGGCAGTTTGAATATTTCAGGCCCCCGTCTCTGACTCTCACACCTCTTGCACATTGGAGGAGGCTCTTGCACACCTGGAGGCAGCGATGGAGGTGGTGGAAGCGTTCCCTCGCCTGCAGAACTGCCCTGAGGTGGGTGAGCTGCTCATTTCTGCCTGCAGCCACATCCACCAGAGGTTTTCGGAGCTGGACCAGCACCTTCCAGCCCCAGAACTCTGTCCAGCTTTGCAACCACTTCACGGGATGGAGGAGAACTCATCACTGACACCACAGCCTGTACCCACGAGGAAGCGTCCCCTGGCTCTGGTGCCTTGGCTGCCCATGTCTCCTGGCTCTGCTTCAGCCCCACAGAGCTCATTGATGCTGGCTCCCATGGCAGCTGCAGTGCCAGCTCCCACATTTGCTGCGTGGGTGCCCAGGCCCACTGCCCCATCAGCAGTCATTGCTTCAGCTCTAGGCTCATCTCCAGCATCCACAGCAGAACTGCGGAACAGGCAAGTGCATTTCTCTTTACCAAATAATGATATGTCTTGCCTTGTTCTGTGTGAGGGGTCTAAGCAGCAGCCCCTTTCTGCTGTTGAGCCCCCACCAACTGTTTCTGCTGTCACCCTTGTGTTGGTACTGTCTTCATCCCTGGTCTCCCTGTGTTTCCCTGAGGCGCATGCTGCAGCTCCAGCAGTCTCCGAGGTGCACAAGCCTGCTCCAGCTGCCCACGAGGTGCACATCCCAGCTCCAGTCCTCCCTGAGGTGCATGCAGCGGCTCCAGCAGTCTGCAAGGTGCACAAGCCTGTCCCAGCTGCCCCGAGGTGCACATCCCTGCTCCAGTTCTCCCCAAGGTGCATGCAGCAGCTCCGGCAGTCCCTGAGGCATACACCACAGCTCCAGCTCTGGCCAAGGTGCATGCTCCGGCTCCTGTGGCTCATCCTGAGGTGGTCACCGGAGCAGCTGAGAACTGGGAGCTCAGGCAAGTTCTCTTCTTTACTTTTATAACATCAATACTAGTTAAAGTGTACCTGTGGTGGTCGTGCAAAAAAAGATATTATATTGAGCCCCTGGCTCACTTTCTAGTTCAATTTCAAGGTAAAATTCAAGTTTAAGGCAATTTGATATAAATCCATTGCTGATCTGCTGGTTCAGCTATGTCAGCAAAACATGGGTACAGCCATACTAGCGGCTACAGGGACTTCTAGGACGCTTCCTGTGATGTAATTTCGTTGACACCGCGATCTGGATCAGTATTGGCTGAGCCTCCAGTACCCGGATGTGGAGTGGCTTCACGGATATTCAAATTCAAACGTTTATTTCAAACTCAGGGTTCATATTAAATGCAGAACTAAAACGAGTAGAAAATAAATAAATAAATGTTTAAATTCAGAGAGCCGTCTGTTCTGATCTGAGCTCGTACAAGGACGATGTTTATAAAACTGCGATCTGAGTACCCGGATGTGGAGCGGCTTCCGTGATATTCAAATTCAAACGTTTATTTCAAACTCAGGGTTCATATTGTGACGTTTGCAGGGTTCACACAAAAAGACAATGGAGCAGATGGCTCTGATCAACCAGATTTATTTTGTACACCCCAATCCCCCAACTTGCAACTTAGTACACAGAGCCGGGGAGGTCATTCTCACAGACCTCTGTTTACATCACGGTTACACACACATGATACATCTTGCCCTAATCCTGCTAAACACTGCTGGGCCATTATAATGCAGTTATAATGACACAGCAGTATAACTCAGAAGTAACACATTTAACACACACAGTAACGTTTCAAACTGGCAAAGCATGCTGGGAAATCCCTGGCTCCCTTAAAATGGCCCCGACGTTACACTGCCCCCCCCCCCCTGGACTGGTTTCTGTCCCCAGAAAATTCAAAGTCCACTTTCAGAAATCCAACGCGAGTCAGCCCGGTGCCAGGGCGGCATGCACGGGCCATCTGAGTCTCGGTCAGAATATCTGGTTGGGGTAGGGTTCCGCTTTGGCCATCAGCGGGCGGATGGACACATCTGACAGCCTCTGTAGGAGCACGCACAGTCCCTTCCCTGGCAGCGGGAGTCCCAGGCCCGCTCCGGCCGACTCCCACCGCTGCCAGTTCTCCCAGGCGGCCGCTGGCCCGAGTCCATGCGTCCAGCCCTTGCCGTGCCTGGAAAGTGGCCGCATCTTCGTCCTGCTCGCTCCGCTGCGTCGCTCCTGCGCCTCTGTGACGTCATCTGCCGGGGGAAGCATCTGCAGGAGGCGGCTTTTTCCCCGTCCATGCCACCTCGCTCTAATTTAGCGTCAGCGAGGGGCCAGTTTGTCGTGCGCTGTGTGCGGGGCAGTACCATGCCATGTACCCTGGCTCTGTGCAGCGGAAGCCGTCCTTCCTCGCGTCGCCACGGCTGTTTCTTTCGTGCACGCGCTGCTGTGATCTGCCGTAGCTCCTCCTCCACTCGCTCTCAGCACGGTGGTTTCCTCTGATGATCAGCGTGGCAGCCAGCTCGACCTGGGCCAGGCGGTCATCCAACAGGTTCTCGCCGTTGTAGCGGGGAATCTTTGCTCGCTGCTGGATGGATGGGACGGTCATCTCCCGGTAGATTGCCGCTCCTAATCGCTCTGGAATCGCCAGCCCGCCCTGCCCTGAAAAGGGCGGGAAACGGGGCTGGTTTGCTCTGCTCCGTCCATCGCGGCGAAGCTCTCCAGGGGCCGGCGTCTCAGCTCTACACTCCGTTGCCGGCTGAGCGATGAATCGCTCCGGCCGCTGCATCTCCGCCTGGATCCTCATCTTGCTTCATATCCCACTTCTGACACCAGTGTGACGTTTGCAGGGTTCACACAAAAAGACAATGGAGCAGATGGCTCTGACCAACCAGATTTATTTTTCACACCCCAACCCCCAACCTGCTTCGAGGTCATTCCCCCAGACCTCCGTTTCAATCATGGTTACACACACATGATACATCTTGCCCTAATCCTGCTAAACACTGCTGGGTCATTATAATGCAGTTATAATGACACAGCAGTATAACTCAGAAGTAACACATTTAACACACACAGTAACGTTTCAAACTGGCAAAGCATGCTGGGAAATCCCTGGCTCCCTTAAAATGGCCCCGACGTTACAATATTAAATGCAGAACTAAAACGAGTAGAAAATAAATAAATAAATGTTTAAATTCAGCGAGCCGTCTTTTCTGATCTCAGCTCGTACAAGGACGATGTTTATAAATCTGCGATCTGAGTACCCGGATGTGCAGCGGCTTCTAGATATTATACAGAGCAGCAGACACTCGGCACTCTTGTAAAAACAAAAACATACAATGCGATTTGGCTATAGCAACATGGCGGAATGTAAAGCCTTTGGATGTCTGAATAATAAGCGAAAAAAACAAAGAGACTTTTTTTGTGTACTCAAACCCAGCTCACCTTGTCAGAAGATCGGAGCGGAAACAGGGCACAGACAAATAATTTCAGACGAAATTGCGTTGTGTGTGAGGACCACTTCGTCACTTTAACCCTCAGAAGACCTTTCTGGCTCAAACCTGTAGCCATGTTGGACAAATTCTTCCTCAGAGTCCGACAATTCAGCCATAATAGAATAAAAACACTCACAACAGCACCCTAGTCTCTCATACAGGCGGAGCATTGACTGTAGAGTATCAACGAAGTGACGTCACATCCGCATGTGTCATGGCTGCGCCCACAGTTTTCATTAGCTGCCCATGGCCAAGGTCCTATTTGAATATATGTCTGGTGGTATATGGCTGGCAAAAATTATTTACCAAAATAAGAAATACTTTTTCATAATGTTTTCAAGTCAAATGCGTCTTCACGACCACCACAGGTACACTTTAAGATTTTCCTAACTCCTGGTGATTTCGGTGACGCCTCACCCTGCCTTTTTCCCCCATCTGAGGTGACTGCAGCAGAGATGGTTTTCCAGGCGATAGGGCCGGATGCTCCTGCATCATCCATTCAAGAGGTTGGGGGACCTCCACCCATTGCTCCAGAGGTCAGGGAACCCCCACCTGTTGTTTCTGGGGTCAGTGCGCCGCAGTCACCGGGTGTGGAGCAAAAGGCTCCTCAGTTTGTGCTAACCAAGTCCTGTGCTGCGGTCTGGGGGCCCATGGACTTTGGTCGGCCCCCTGGCCCACTTCGTCCCATGATCTGGTGACCCAAAGACAGTGAGAGGCCGCCTGACGGATCCTGTATTCTGGCCTGGTGGTCTAGGGACTCTGGAAGACCACCATACCCATCATGTTTTGTAGTCCAGGGGCTCCTGGATGCTCATCGGTCTGCAGACTCATTGTGTTCCCCAGGTCGGTGGTCCAGGGACTTTTGGAGGCCAACAGATGGACTTTTTTTTTTTTTTTGCTTTTTTGTGAGATTCCTATGTTTGTGTTCCCACTGTGCCTTGTACCCCTCCTCCCACCCATTTTGCTATTATTATGTTTTTTTTTGATTATTATTTTTGTTCAGGGGTGTCTGGATTCCACCCCTTAAGATAGATAGATAAGTGAGAGTGAGGGGGAGATGAATAGATGTGGTAGTGGTGGGTCGGTTTTGTGCGGCGCTTTGCATGCCGGGTGGCATCTTGGGGCGCCTGCGGTGGTCTGCTGATTGTTCGCTCAGATGGGCGCCAGGGGTGGGGGTCTGCTTCTGTGGCCTGCGCCGGTGGTCTCCCTGGTCACTGGCGGGCACTGGTGCGTGTTCAGGCTCGCTGCATCTGCTTTGCAGCCGCCTTATGAAACAAAGGTGAATGAGGAGTGAATTTGAATGGGTACAGGAGTGAGAGAAAATGGGTCGCTCTGGGTGAGTGAGAGGGGTGTGCATGGGAGCATGTGGATGTGAAGGTTATTTATCTTTTGTTCATATAAAAGACAAAAAATAAAATAGAAATACATGTATTTCTATTTTATTTTTTGTCTTTTATATGAACAAAAGATAAATAATTATAAGAAGACAAAATGAACCTATTTGACGTATTGGGTGTGAAGGTGTGGGGCGAGGTGTGTCTGTGAGTCGGGAGGTGCTGGATTAAGGGGGTAGTGCCTCTCGGCAATGTGGGCTCCCCTGGACGGGGGAACTTCTTTGGACGTGGGGGTCCCCGGGGTGTACGACAGAGGCGCTGGGACGGGCCCGCTGTGGGGGTGCCTGGGGGGTCTCGCGCCGGGGGGCGCGGGCCGGTCTCTGTTCCGGGGGGTGGGGTCTCTGGCCTCCTGGTGCCTGGGGCCCAGGGGTGGATGTTGGCCCCACTGGGAGGGGGGGGGGGGGGTCAGGTGGGTCCAGGGGTGTGGGCTCACCACGCCGGCCGCCGGGCAGCCTGACCTCCCTTGATCGTCCCTCCCGGGGCGGATGCCTGGCTTTCCTGGAGCATGCTGACCTTGGGGCTGGGGGTTGGTGGCGCTGCCTTGCCTGCTCGGGGTTCCCAGGGGGAGAGCTGCTGCGACCAGCCCTCCGCTCGTATGTTTCCCGACAAACCACTCACATGCACACACTTATTTTGCACGCATTCTCATATATATGCACACAGACATACATGCACAAGTGTCTCTCCTTTAACAGATACGGAAACCAGACTCGTGTTGAGACATCTTCTGTGGAAGAAGCTGTTTGTCTTTTGTTTGTTTTAGTTGTTTGTTTGTTTGTTTGTTTTGTCTGTTCCCCTCCCTTTTCTTTCCCCCTTCACACACTTCCTTTCCCTCTTTCCCATCCTGTTGGGTCTTCCATGGGTAAAACAATTAAAATAAAGTATTAAAAGTTATTACAGGAGGAGTTTACAACAATATACAGTACACAGTTAGGTACTGTATAAGCTCCTCTTGACAAAGTAAATCTGTTTTGGCACGTCACTGATGAATCCAAAGGAACAGCGGGGCTGCTATAGTTTGGCACCAGCGCCGTCGCAGGAGCTGCCAGAACGATGTTGAGCACAACAGAGAACTGCCTTAGGGGCTCCGACTCCGGATTTTTCCTCAGGGTTGACTCCCGAAGCCTTTCCCATGACCGGGTGTGCCGCAAGGCAGCGGAGGTTTGAAATCAGGGTTTACCTTACCCTAGATGGGCTACCTTCCCAGGTTGATGAGCCACCGTCTACCCGAAGCATCTGGTTTTAAGGCGCCAGAGATCCGCCCTCGCCCCTTCTCCTATTAGTAAAAGCAGTTCCGCCGGGCTTAGAGACTAAACCACACGGGCAGGCTAGGAGTTGGACTTAGTTGTCAGAGGCTTTTCGAGACGCACGCCGTAAGGAGCATTTTATGAGCACTGGGAGCTTAACCCCAGTGCTGCTCCTGGCTATGACAACCTTGGAACCAAGGTCTGCCGCTTATACTAAATAAAAATCCATCTACAAACAAAAATACCCCGGTGTCTCCTGAACTAAAATAAAATACACAAATTAATCCCCAAAACTACATCCATAGAAACAAAACATTCATAACACATGCATTCCCAATTAAACTATATACACACGGCTGGAGAAAACAACTCCGTGGGCCCCCTGGACCATCCTTTATATCAGTCTGCCCCTGGAGGTGGCCTGCCACCCAGACTGCAGCTGGTTGCCTCGGCCCCGGTGTGCCTCCTCTTCCTCACCACTGGATGTGCTGCTTGTCTAGGCCCACATCCCTCAGTCTTCTCCCGGGCACACCGCAGCTCATTCGGGTGCCTCCACAAACCATCCGACAGCTGGAAGTAAGCATCACTCTGTCTGGCCACAACACATAGCCGTCCCTCGTGCTCCTCTGCCTGCCACTTGGTCCATACCCACCATGATCTCGCCTCCTCCTGAACCCGAACCCAGCCCGCAACTCAAAGAGGGGCTCTGTTCAGCTTGCAGGGTCTCTGCTTTGCATGCAGTCTCTCCGTGCTTATCTGTCTTGCCCTGACCGCTTGTAAGTCCTCTGTGGCCCTTGCCGTTGTGGCCGCGTGTTTGCTGGCCCACTTTAGCTGAGCTCCGGGAACAACTGGGAGCAGCTCCTTGTCGTCACTCATCGTTGCAGGTGTCCCGCTGTGCCGCCCAGTGCCCTCGTCCAGGGCGACTTGGGCTCTGGTACTGGGGCCCTCCTGCAGTGATGCTGAGTGAGACAAGGCCTGCTTACTTCTGGGGTGCCGGGCAACTCTTCATCCCACTTCACTTCCGCCTTCCCAAGAGAGCAGACGCTTTTTCCTTCTCTCTTGCTCTGACTTTTTTTTCCTCCCCCCCCCAACTACTGGATCCCAGCTTGCTGTTGTCTGTCTGCGTCTAACTGCGACCGTCGAAAGAAATTATGGAGTTAATAAGCTGGGCTTTGAACACAATTGACACTATTTTTTCAACAAGGAAAAGTGCTCCGGGGGAAGCTGTCTGCCCCGCAGGAACAGCTTCAGCGGGCTATTTACGTGACACAAGTAATTGGAGGATCTTGTGTCTCACTAATCTCTCTATCGAAGATATTGAAGATTTGTATGTCTTCGTAAAAATGGTGATCGGGATCTTTCTGATTGGAACTGGGATTGTCCTGGTGTACCGCAAATTGCTGAAGATGGATACAACCTATCAAAATGCTGGCCAGGCGAGGTGCATCTATCAAATTGAAAAATTGGAGAAGACCCTGATAGCGACAAATGGAGAACTGTCTCGGAAGGTGGATTACATCATGGTCACGCTTAGGTCTTTCCACGACGGACTTAAAGCCCCGCAATGAATGAAGGATTAAGTACTGAATCTACAGAAGAAATAAATAGCTACTTCTCTGTGATCAGTCCTATTTGGCTCAATTTCCCCATGAAAATTCCTCCTGGCTGTCTGCAGTCTGTGTTTTCAAAATCATCGAGCACAAGGCCTTGGACAGCACCTGCTTAGATAATCGCAAGGACGATTGGCGGGCAGCCAGACAAAACATCTCCTGCCAAGTGCCCTTGTTGTTCTCTTATTATCATCAACACTTGCTTCAACAGTGCACACATATTGATCCATGAACTGAATAAAGATACACACACTGCTCTCTTGTGTCCTGTGAATCTTGTCCGCGAATGTGCTGAGAGCTTTTTTTTCCCTTGTAATCATAATATTGATTGATTATGCAACCAGTATTCTGAATCAATGATTTTTTTGCTCCTTCCTATCCTTCCTATTGTTCCTTGTATTATTCTTATTCTTATGCTACCTGTACCCTCTATCCTGTTGGCAGGCGCGTCCCCGATGCAGCCGTGTCACTGGAAATGCAGGTTCATTTTCTGTGTCAAGTCAAATTCTCTCGTATGTTATCAGTGATCTGTTAATGTACTTGGCAATAAATCTTTTCTGATTCTGATTCTGATTCTGATCCCACACTGCATCATCTTCCACTCTCGGAACCAGTCGGTCCCACAGTCCACAGCCTGACCACTCTTCTCCAGCGCCACTCTTAATGGTGAAGTCTAGACCATAAAAAAGGTCGCATCCCATGATGTTATCACCACGGGCTGTCAAGGTGAACTCCAAATCAGTCTATGTGTTCCCACCGTGGCCAGCCGCCCTCCTCCATAACCCCAAAGCGGCGCTGGGTCACCTCCAGTCCTGTAGTGCGGGAAAAGCTGTCTCACTGCAGCCCAGTTCAGCAGGGAGCCTCCACCCCCATGTCGATTAGTAGCAGCACTTCCACACCATCCAACTGTACCGTGCAATACGTGTATCCGTTGGTATTCAGGGATACAGTGTGGTTAACCGTCGGGGCAGGAGGGGTTGATTTCTTCTGTGGGCTCCCCTGCTCAATCGTGTGGCACACCCTCGCATAATGATTTAAGCGGCCACACCTGCCGCAGAGCTTCCCTCTTCCCTCATCTCTGGCCTTGTAGCGGTGCTTTGTGGACCTGCAGCCCATACACATGAGCTTCTCCAGGGCAGACCTCAATACCACACCGTTGGCATCTCCTGTGTCATCCTCAATGCTCCAATCACTGTCCAGGTCCACAACTTGTGTAGCCATGGGGGATCCTAACTCGTTGTGACAAACGCTTACTCAGCTCCTGTGTCAGCTTATCCACTGCTTCCAGCTGAAGAGCTAACTCGATGGCCCTGGATAGCATCAAGTCACCCAGAAAAGTGAGCAGCTTCAACCTTATTGCAGCACAGTTGGTATGTTCCGCCAACTGGTCGCGAACCATTTCTTCTTCCAACGGTCTGAACCGATAATCAGTAGCCAGTAGCCTTAAGTCTGTCACGAACCGTTGAATGGACTCACCCACCTGTTGGTGGTGCTGCCGAAGCTTAATCCTCCAAACAATGATGTTGTCTGGGGCGCAAAAGTGGCACGCCATTAGCTCGACCACTTTGTCAAAGTCGTCCACGCCGCTGAGCGTGCGCAACATCCGCTATCCCTCTATTCCCAGGTTATGCACTAACAACACACGTGCCCTCAATTTGTCCATCCTTCCCAGGTTCAGCGCCACCATGTAAGTCTAGAGGGCAGCATACCACACAGTGAGATTTGAGGTACCAGTTAGACTGTAAGGTGCAGTGTGGCAGCATAGTTATGACCTGAATTCAACATCAGAGTGAGTTGTTGTACAGTGAAATGGCATGTGGCAGGAAAGATTTCCTGTATCTAACAGTTCGGCAGCAAAGCTGTAGCAGTCTGCTGGAGAAAGTGCGCCGCTGTCTGTCCAGTGTGTGGTGGAGGGGTGTAATCAGGGTTGTCCATGATGGATCGCAGTTTATTTAGTGTTCTAAAAGTGTCTAAAAGTTCTCCGGCCTGAGACCAGTCACAGAGCCAGCCTTCTTGATAATCTTGTCAAGTCTGTTGGTGTCTCTGGCTCTGATACTGCTACCCCAACAGACAGCAGCAAAGAAGATAGTGCTGGTGACCAGTGTTGGAAGTAATGCAATACTGTAACACCACTACTTTTGCAGTAACATGCTGTGTAACAAAATTACTGTTTAAAAATTCAGTAATGCGTTAAAGTTACTGAAATTCCCGTTACTCGTTTTATTAATATGGATATTTTAGCACAGACAATCATACAACTTGCAGTTGCTAGACACCCTCCTCATCAGCTGCCAACAGGGGATGAATACACAGTTTCGGTGGCTATTGACAGGACAGCTGCCATCCCCATCACCACTAGCAGCCTCAAGCCACTGGAGATTGTCATGCCAAAGGCAAAGGCAAGCAAATAAATAAGCAAATAAAATAAACTGACCCTACCGTAACTGACGCAGCCGTCACACAGTCTCCTCCGCAGGTCTGTTTCCTGTCCTGCCCCAGTTCACATCACAACCCAGTGAAGAAATGTCGTGGCAGTGGCGACTTCTCTTAACGAGCCCTGATCACCTGTTGTAGGAGTGGTGAGTAGCCCCTACCAGCTCCTACCTCTGTGGTTAAACATAAGTATTTTTTGAGAAGAAGCTCACATTTAATGTCAGCATTAAATGCATTTAATGTTTAACATTAAATGTTAAACGCATTTAACCGCTCCATGGAGGATGCTATAGTCACCACCCTACACTCTGTCATCACCCACCTGGACCAGAAAGACACCTACGCCAGACTCCTGTACATTGATTTCAGTTCAGCATTCAACACCATTATTCCCCAGAGACTGATAGAGAAATTACTCCTTCTCGGTCTGAACACCGCCACATGTCTCTGGATCCTGGATTTCCTGACTGAGAGACCTCAGTCTGTCCGGGTTGGAAACAACATCTCCAACTCTGTCACGCTGAGTACCGGAACCCCTCAAGGCTGTGTACTCAGTCCACTGTTGTTTACACTTCTAACACATGACTGTGTATCCAAACACGAGGGGAACCAGATTATTAAGTTTGCAGATGACACCACGGTGGTGGGACTTATTCAGAGGGATGAGGAATCAATGTACAGGGAAGAAGTGAGAGACCTGGAGGGCTGGTGCAGGGAGAACAATCTGGTGCTCAACGTGGACAAAACAAAGGAGATGATTATTGACTTCCGGCGGTCACAGCCTGAACACGTCCCCCTCAGCATCGGCGGCTGTTTAGTGGAGAGAGTAGAGAACATCAAGTTCCTCGGAGTGCAGATCTCGCAGGTCCTGACCTGGAGCAAGAATTCCTTGGAGATCAGGAAGCGAGCTCAGCAGAGACTACACTTCTTGAGGAAACTCAAACAGGCCTCTCTCCCCATCTGCATCCTCAGGACCTTCTACAGAGGTGTGGTGGAGAGTGTTCTGACGTACTGCATTGCTACATGGTACTCCAGCTGCAGTATGTCAGACAAAAAAAGCCCTGCAGAGGATAGTCAAGGGGGCGGAGAGGGTAATTGGAGTCTCCCTCCCCTCTGTCCAAGAACTTTTTCAGAACCGTTGTAGGAGCAGGGCACTGAACATTGTCAAGGACCGTTCTCACCCTCTGCATAAACACTTTGAACTTCTTCCATCTGGTAAACGATTCCGGAGCATCAGAGGCAGAACCACCAGACTGATCAACAGCTTCCTCCCACAAGCTGTCAGGATGCTGAACAGCTGACCTGGAATCTCACATACACACTACTGCACCTATGGACATTTTGTATATTATAGTTAGTTATTCTTTTTCCCCAAGTATGTCTCAGGGATGTGTGAATGGATGGGGGGGTGGGAGCTATGTGGGAGTGTGTCTTAATCATGCTGCTTCTTATATGGATGCCGAGAGAAACGCAATTCCATCTTGCCTGCACTACAGTTGTATGTACAGCAATATGACAATAAAGTTTGATTTGATTTGATTTGATTTTGATTTGATTTAAAATTTCCTTACGCACAGAGAAAAAGTGACTGTGGTTTGTTGCAGTAAAGAACAGCTTCTTGTAAGCGGTGACTTTTCATTTATCTGTGCTTTCTGTTTTATTTTATCTCATTCATTTACATGCTGTTGTGATCTGCAGCTATTTCATGGAAGTAAATCCTCTAAATATGCATTTTTAATGGGCTGGTTCAGAGAGTGTCAAACATATGGCTCGTGAGCCAAAAATGGCCCAACAGGGGGTCAAAGATTTTCTCTGTGAATTCACAGCTTTATTTCCAGTAAATTTCTGACTTTCTACTGATTACAATAGTTTGTGTAAATCTGAGACATTTTTTCTCTGTAAGATGAGACTTTTTTCTCATCAGTTTTCTTTTTCTTCTTTTTTCTGATGAGGACAAGGGGCCCTTGATCTTGCTGTGTGTGCAAGATGATTTAAGTATGCATTTAAAAGTAATGTGAAAGTTACTTTTCCAAGTAATTAGTTACTTTAATCATGCAGTAACTCAAAAGTAACTCAGTTACTTTTGAAAAGAACTAATTAGTAACTGTAACTAGTTACTATTTTTAAGTAACTTGCCCAACACTGCTAGCAACAACAGTCTGGTAGAAAATCTCCAGCATCCTGTTGCACACGTTGAAGGATCTCAGCTTCCTCAGAAAGTAGAGTTTGCTCATCCCGTTCTTGTGTGCAGCATCGGTGTTGGATCTCCAGTCCAGCCTGTTGCTGATCCTGACACCCAGGTATTTGTAGTCCTCAATCACCCCAAAATCATAAAGGGCGGATTATGTCAGATTCTGGGCACGGTCTGGCACCGTGTCCACAACTTTTGATCATTATTATTATTATTATTATTATTATTATTATTATTATTATTATTATTATTATTATTATTATTGTTGTTGTTGTTGTTGTTGTTGTTGTTACATTGCCTTCTGTGTATTATTATTATTTATTACAGTTACTGTTTCCTGTGTCTGCCTTCGTCTGTTGTATCACCCCGTTTGTCTCTAGTATCATTGTTTTGGTCTTGTGATATATTTGTCTACCTATTGTCTCCCTTGTGGAGCGTGTAAAAAATGAGGCTGATTTGGTTCAAGCGGTTTATAACACGACTCACACAAGGAGCACAGACAGAATGCCATACAAGTAGGAACTCTTCCCTTAAATAACATGACATCCTTCTAGACTCTTCTCACACGCAAAAGATAATCTCCCCCGACTGCAGTCAGTCCATTCATCCTTGACACCTCCCTGTTATCTTACTAGGGCATCTAGAAACTTCTCACACACAAAAGGTTAACTTCACGTCCTTTGTTCCTGTCTAAAGTGGTAAACCATTATGCACTCCCCAGGTTGCCACCCCCCCACCCCCAGCAACTTAGATAGGACAAAAGGGTAACAGTCCACATGCTGTGATAGAACCATCAACATCAGTCCGCATGTTGCTTGGGCTTCAGTCTTCTGCCGTATCTGCTGTAGCCAGGATTCGCTGCCTCCGTGGCGCTGCCATGCTGGGGGGCTCATGTCTGGGGGTGAAAACTTTTTGACTGTCCGTGTGGGTGCTCTGGAGAATCTTTTCTCTGGGAAGCGCCCCGTGGGGGTCTTCCACGGCGAGGGGCCCTCGCCAATAGCACTTGCTCGTCAGCCACAACGAAAGCAGGTTTGAGTCTGTCTATGCCAATTTTTTCCCTCCTACCCCCCAAATCTAGCAAAAAATGCTTATCCCCTGTTTCCAGCACTCTAAACGGTCCATCATAAGGTGGGCGCAGTGGGGCTCGATGGGCGTTGTGTCTGACAAGCACGAACTCTGCGTTTTTCAAAGCTTTAGGCACGAAAACACGCGGAAAACTGTGGTGGGCAGGACCCGGCAGCGTGCTTGAGTCTATGCAACGCTGCAGCAGCTGAGACGGGGAGCTGCCCGGCGCAGGATTATCTGGCAGAAACTCCCCAGGCAGCCGGAGGGGTTTTGCAAAAACGAGTTCTGCCGGGGAAGCTTCCAGATCCTCTTTAGGCGCAGAACGTAACCCCAATAAAACCCATGGTAGCCTGTCTACCCAATTTGCATCCGTCAGTGAAGCCCTCAGAGCCGCTTTTAACGACCTATGAAAACGTTCACATAACCCATTTGCCTGCGGGTTGTACGCGGTTGTGCGGTAAATTAAGACACCTAGGCTGCGGGCCATGGTTGACCAGAGTTCAGAAACAAATTGAGAGCCTCTGTCGGATGTAATGTCCGACGGAACTCCAAAACCTGCCACCCATGCTGTTAAAAACGCGCGCGCCACCTCCTTGGCCGTGGTTGCCGCCAGCGGAACCGCTTCTGGCCAGCACGTGGTGCGGTCCACCATTGTCAGGAGATGCGTGTACCCCTGTGATAGCGGAAGGGGGCCTACGAGGTCCACGTGGACATGGTCAAACCTCTTTGCCGGGATGCGAAATGGCTCCAAAGGAGCCTTCATGTGTCTGTGAACCTTGGCTCGTTGGCACGCCACGCAAGCTGCCGCCCACTCTTTCACTTGTTTGCGAAGGCCCGGCCACACATATTTCTCTCCTGCCATTTTGACCGACGCGCGCACCCCTGGGTGTACCAAAGAGTGAACCAACTCAAACACGCGGCGGCGCCACGCGGCCGGAACCACAGGCCGTGGGCGACCCGTGGAGACGTCGCAGATTAAGGGGGGAATGCCGTTAAGCAGCGTCCTCTTCTCCAGCCTTAACCCTGTTGGTCCAGACTGGAGTGCGCGCACGTCCGCATCACTAGCCTGCTCCGCGGCCACGGCTGCGTAATCCAACCCTACACAGACCAGGGCCACAACGGCGCGTGAGAGGCAGTCTGCCACTACATTCAGTTTGCCCGACACATGCTGAATATCGGTAGTAAACTCTGAGATCGCAGCCAGCTGCCTCTGCTGCCGGCCCGACCAAGGTTCTGAAACTTTGGCCATCGCGAATGTTAGTGGCTTATGGTCAACGAACGCAGTAAAATTGCGCCCTTCCAGCCAGAACTGGAAATGGCGAATGGCCAGGTGGAGAGCCAGCAACTCTCTGTCGAACGCGCTGTATTTACGTTCATTGTCGCGCAAGATTCTGCTGAAAAAGGCAAGCGGCTGCCAAGCCCCGGCGACGCACTGCTCCACGACAGCCCCTATGGCCACGTCTGAGGTGTCAGTGGTGAGGGCTATGCGGGCCGTTGGGTCTGGATGTGCCAACAATGCAGCGTTTGCCAGGGCTGCTTTAACTTCCGAGAACGCCTGCTCTCGTTCCGGGGTCCATTCGACCTTATTCGTGGGTTTCTGTTTTTTGAGCGCAGCATACAATGGCTGCATGAGCTGCGCTGTGCGGGGAAGGAAACGGTTATAAAAGTTCACCATTCCCAAAAATTCTTATAGCGCCCTGACCGTTTGTGGTCGGGGAAAATCTGTCACTGCGCGCACTTTGTCAGGCAGCGGAGCCGCTCCTTCGGGAGAGATGCGGTGCCCTAAAAAATCAATCCCCGTCACCCCGAACTGACATTTCGCTGGGTTGATTATTAAACCGTGCTCTTCCAACCTACTGAAAACCGTCGTAAGGTGGGTTTCGTGTTCGTTTTCGGACATGCTGGCTACCAAGATATCGTCCAGGTAGACGAACACGAAAGGGAGATTGCGCAGCACTGCATCCATCATGCGTTGGAACGTCTGTGCTGCCCCTTTAAGCCCAAATGGCATGCGCAAGAACTCAAATAAACCAAACGGAGTTATTACCGCTGTTTTGGGTATGTCCTCAGTGCGCACTGGGACTTGGTGGTAACCACGGACCAAATCTATCTTAGAAAAAATGCGCGCTCCTGTGAGGTGAGCAGAAAAATCCTGTATGTGGGGAATTGGGTAGCGGTCATGCGCTGTAGCGTTGTTTAACCTGCGGAAATCGCCGCAAGGTTGCCACGAACCTTCAGCTTTAGGGACTATGTGTAGCGGGGAAGCCCACGGGCTGTTTGAGCGCCTGATGATGCCTAACCTCTCTAGGTTAGTGAACTCCTCGCACGCTATGGCCAGTTTAGCTGCGTCCAAGCGCTGAGGTCTTGCAAAAACGGGCACCCCGGTGGTGGTGATAAAATGCTCCACCCCATGTTTAGCGATAGCTGTTGAAAACGTCGGGACTGTGAGTGCTGGGAGCTGAGTGAGCAGTGTGTGGAACTTACCGCATGCTGCTGTGACGTTGGCTTGTGCTGTTGGCCGGGTCACTCGAGCTATACAGGGGAGAGAGTCAAAAGACAGTGCATTAACCAGGCGCCTGTTAGCGATATCTACCAACAACCCATGTGCACATAGAAAATCAGCCCCCAGTATATGGTAATCCAATGCTGCTACAACAAAAGTCCATTCAAATGTACGACCGTGTAGAGACAAGAGCAGAGTCCTCTCACCAAAGGTCTTAATGTCTGAGCCATTTGCTGCTGCCATCTCGGGGCCGCTGGCTCCTGCCAGCTGGTCAGCGTAGGTCGGCCGGATGAAACTCCTCTGTGCGCTGGTGTCCACGAGGAAATGCCTCCCCGAGCGTGCGTCCGTCAAATAGAGCAGCTTGTTCTCCTCCCCGAGGGTCGCGGCTGCTACCGACCCCCGGTCTTGGCGTTTCCCGAGCGCTTGAACTGGCACGGTGGTATACATTTGCGTGCCCTCTCTGCAAAGCGGCAATGGTAGAAGCAAAGAGTGTCACCTCCACGTTCCTTGGCCCCCGCTGCTGCTGCCGTCGGTGGTTCTGCTGCTGCCGTCGGCGGCTCCTCGCCTCCTCGTGTCGATGTGCCGGGCTCCGTCGCTGCTCCAATGGTCACGAAAGCCCTGGTGGCGACAATGATCCGGTCTGCCTCTCGGGCTAGCGCACGATAGTCCCGTTTGGCCAGCAACGACGAATTGGCCAGGGCTGCTCTCGCCGCTGTCGGAAGGTTCCTGAGGAAAATGTGGGTGAAGATGAAGTGGTCGTCGTCCATGCCCTTTAACCTCAGCATCTTCTCCATCATGTCCACGGCTGAACCATCTCCCAACTCGGTCCGCGTCAGATGCCTCTCTGCTCTCTCACCATCCGAGAGCGTGTAGTGCTGGATGAGGGCAGCCTTCAGCGCGTCATATTTGCCGTCGGCTGGTGGCTGATCGAGCAGGCTCTCGATGTGCTGAGCCGTGCTGGCATCGAGCGCTGCGACCACATAGTGGAATTTCGTATCATCTGCCGATATCCCTCGGAGGGTGAACTGCGCCTCGGTTAGGTGGAACCAGGAGCGTGGGTTGTGCTGCCAAAAATCAGGTAGTTTGATCACTACAGCACACGCGAAGCTGGGGATTCCAGTCGAGGTTGGCTCCGGGGATCTTCCGTCGTATTCCATGATTTGTCTTGGGTCACCAGTGTGGAGCGTGTAAAGAATGAGGCAGATTTGGTTCAAGCGGTTTATTACACGACTCACACAAGGAGCATAGACAGAATGGCATACAAGTAGGAACTCTTCCCTTAAATAACATGACATCCTTCTAGACTCTTCTCACACACAAAATAAATAATAAATAAATAATAAATAAATTATAAATTATAAATAATAAATAATAAATTAGTTAAATAACTTAACTAATAAAAAAAACGATCAGAAGGGGGTAAAGGAACTTAGAATCAATGGCAAGACCGTCAGTGACAAGGCTACTTTGGCAAATGAATTTAATTCACACTTTGTGGGCTCTGTGGAAGACTTAACAAAAATTTTTGTGCTGCCAAATGTGCTCAACAACACAAATTCCATACTTCCAACAGATACTTTTCACATCGATGAGGTAAATGAGAAGTTAATTGCTGGTATTGTTAAAACACTGTCAAACTCAAAAACTAATGATATCTACAATATGAGCACCTCCTTTCTCAAAATGCACAGCAAAATATTAATCAAACCACTGACTCATCTCATTAATCTCTCCATTAGGTCTAGTACATTTCCATCTGGCTGGAAAAAAGCTGTCGTCATACCAGTTCATAAATCAGGCAGTAAAGACGATATATGCAATTACCGCCCAATCTCTATCTTACCAGTCCTATCTAAGGTTCTTGAAAAAGTTGTAGCTACACAGCTGATAGACTACTTACAAGGCAGTCAACTTCTTCATCCACATCAATTTGGTTTTAGACCAGGATACTCAACAGAAACAGCAAATTGTTGCCTTATTGAAAACGTCAAACAGTCCTTGGACAGGGGTAATGTGGTAGGAGCTGTTTTTCTAGATCTCAAAAAGGCTTTCGATACTGTAAACCACAGTTTGCTTTTATCCAAAATGGTATCTTTTAACTTCTCCCCAAATACATTAGAATGGTTTGCATCTTATCTCCAGAATAGAGAACAGTGTGTAAAAGTTCACCAGGATAAATCCTCATTTTTAAACAACCGCATGGGTATCCCACAAGGGTCCATTCTTGGTCCTTTACTTTTCAGCATTTTTATTAATGACTTGCCGTTACACTGCTCAGCTGCAACATGCCAACTTTATGCAGATGATGCAGTTATTTACACAGCTGCCAAGACTCCAGCACAGGCTGCAGATGTACTGTCTACAAGTATGGTTGATGTCCAAGAGTGGCACCTCAAGAACCATCTATTGCTGAACCTTCAGAAAACAGTCTCAATGTGCTTTTCAATCAAAAAATGTAACCTGCAACATTTTAAAGTTAATATACATGATCATGACATCAGTTTAGCTACAGAATTCAAATACCTTGGCATTGTACTAGATCCTCAACTCAAATTTAATCTTCATATAAAGAAAATTTCAAAAACAGTAAAAAAAAATCTGAACTGCTTTAAATTAATTAGATATTACATACCTTACGAAGCAGCTGTACTGTATATGCATTCTATGTTTTTTTCTCATATATCATACTGTTTGACAGTCTGGGCTCAAGCAGCCCCTTCCACAATAAGACATATAGGTTCATTATATAATCAAACCCTAAAAATCTTGGACAAAAAACCCATTAGGTGGCATCACTGTAATGTTTTAAAAAAATACAACCTATTGAGTTTTGAGAGCTTCATTGACCTCTGTCTTCTGAAATTAACGTTCAAATGTTTCCATAAATCAGCACCCGAGCCACTTGCTGGTTTCGTCCAAAGACAGGACAGCAGCAGAGCCACCAGGAGTTCTGTTAACAATAACTGTAAAATATTCCACCGCAGAACCACATTTGGACAAACAGCTTTCTCTATAAAGGGCAGTCACATCTGGAACACAATGCCAAATGAAATTAAAATAATAACGGACTTTAAAACATTCACTAAAAATGTTAAAAACTGGCTGAAAAATAAACAAGAATGTACTCATGTATGAATTATTTGTCTGCAAAGTGAGAGTGAATGAAGGGAAGGAATAAATGTGTTTGTTTATAGTGAGTGACGGAGGGAGGAAGGCCTGAAATAGGCAAATGTGAGTTATGTTATATGTGTTAAATGTGAGTCAGGCTGTTATATTTGTGTATTTATAATATTTATAATATTTATGTTAAATGTGAGTCAGGCTGTTATATTTGTGTATTTATAATATTTATAATATTTATGTTAAATGTGAGTCAGGCTGTTATATTTGTGTATTTATAATATTTATAATATTTATGTTAAATGTGAGTCAGGCTGTTATATTTGTGTATTTATAATATTTATAATATTTATGTTAAATGTGAGTCAGGCTGTTATATTTGTGTATTTATAATATTTATAATATTTATAATTGTGTATTTATAATTTTTCTGCATTGATGTATGTGGTTATTGTGTATATTTTTTATCTTGATTCTTTTTTCTAAAGCCCATCCAGGGACAAGAGTTGCAAATTAGCTAATAGCTATACACTCTATGTGCAACACATCAGATTGATTGTCTTTGATTAATTGTCTATGTTTATTGCACTGTCCCTGTCAAATAAACTAATCTACTACTAAAAGATAATCTCCCCCAGCTGCAGTCAGTCCATTCATCCTTGACACCTCCCTGTTATCTTACTAGGGCATCTAGAAACTTCTCACACACAAAAGGTTAACTTCAAGTCCTTTGTTCCTGTCTAAGGTGGTAAACCATTATGCACTCCCCAGGTTGCCACACCCTCCTGTTTTCGTATCCATAGTCACTTCCTCATGCGTGCATTGTTCAGCCCTTGACTGTTGCCCCAGCTGTCTCCAGTTTGAAATTATTAGTTACCCTATTCATGTTGGTTTGTGTTTGTGCTTTGGCTGGTCTGGTTGTCTGAACTCCCTGGAGGTTCCTCCCTGTGTTGCACGTTTAGTTTTTTGTTGTTTTTTGTTAATAAATTATTGTTTCGCCCCATACTGCTGCTTGGGCTTATTCAATTCAATTCAATTCAACTTTATTTATATTGTAGCGAACTCAATATGAGCACCCTACCTACAATATAGTGTAGAGGGTGGAAAGGAAAGGATGTTGAGGCGAGGCACGAGCGTCGGTCGGCACAGATTCTTTATTGACCCTCTAACATGAATACAGCCTGTTGGCCCCAGCGTTACCCGCTGGGGTCCTGTTGGATGGTCTTGAGAGTAGAGAGCAGTGAGCGAGAGATGAGACTGAAACAAGCTCTTTTATACCATTGTACAGACGGAGAGAATACATGGCACATTAGCATATCAATTGTCATCTAATACACATCGGTCAATACACACGATTAGCATGACATTGGTTGGCTCGAGGACGCATGCATACAGTGCCGTCTGTCTGCTTCCTGTGGTTCCCTGTCCGCATGTCAGTTGTGTTCTGCTTCCTCCAGCCATGCTGCTGGGTGTGAGGAATGTTCCAGAGGAATGTCCCCCCGCTGTGTTTAGTGTCACCACACCAGCCTCCCCCCCCCCCCCGAACACCCAGAAAGGGCTGTGACACCCCCCCCGTCATTTGGGCTCAAGTCGACACCAGTGGAGGCTGCAGCGCGGGGGAGGTGGGGGGGTTGCCACTCTGGTCGAACTGTCTGCTGGTGAGGAGTGTTGGAGGGCCTGTAAGTCTGCGGGGGGAAAAGGGGAGGGGTGGAAAAGACAGTGTGCTCCGCTCCATGTCCCAGCACGTTGAACAGCCGTGGATCGTGGGCGCACGGGGCCGGTGCGCATCGTGCGTAATAGAACCAACCAGCGATCGGCCAGCTTTAGGGAGTGAGGTGCGGGAAGAGAGCGCTGTGGAGGGGGGGGGGGGAGGGGGTAGGAGTAAATGAGTGCCGGCCAGGGACGTCAAAGGTGTCTGGGCCAGGCAAAAATTGCATGTGGATCAGCGATGGTGAGGGACTTTTCCGGTCAACCTGGCGGTGATCCACAGCGGCTGTGAAAAAATTAAGTCTCTGACTCCTCTCGCGGCTCGGTCCAGCGAGGATGTGGGGTAGGCGAATGGCCAAGTTCCTTGAGGATGCGTAGCGGCTGTGAAACAACTGCAGCTGTGTGAGGGACCTGGCGGTTTGGCTTTTAGGTGCGGAAACAGCCCTAAAGATAAGATAAGATAAGATAAGCCTTTATTAGTCCCACAATGGGGAAATTCCAGGATTGCAACAGCACAGGAATAGCAACACTCAGAGCAACAATCAAGAAGACAAGAAAATAAGAGCAGTGGATATACATATGTACACATAAATATATATACAAAGTGCGGAGCATTGTAGCTAGATGGAATAAACAGCATAACCGTCTACTTAGTTACCCTACATGGTATGAATATGTACCCATACATATTGTCACCCTCCATAGCAACTGATATTGTCCTAGTTGTATACCAGAGGGGACCATTGTGTAAGTCTGTTGCGTCTTTTGCATTCAATACTATTAGGTCATCACGCTTTTTTTGCTATCTCTGCGAGCAGCCCTGCTTAGGTTATACAGTCTGACAGCCGTAGGTAGGAAGGACCTGCGAAACCTCTCGGTCGTGCACCTAGGATGATGTAGTCTGCTGCTAAATGAGCTCCTCAGTGCGTCCAGTATGTCCTGCATAGGGTGGGACTCGGACTCTAGCAGAGATGACAGCTTATCCACCATCCTTCTCTCTCCTATCTCCTCCACTGGGTCAAGGCGCTGCCCCAGGACAGAGCTAGCTTTCTTGATCAGTTTGTTCAGTCTCTTCCTATCAGCTGCTGTAATGCCACTGCCCCAGCAGACCACTCCAAAAGTGATGGCTGATGCCACCACCGTGTCATAGAATGTCTTCAGCAGCGCCCCTTGTACACCAAAAGACCTGAGCCTCCTCAGTAGGAACAGCCTACGCTGTCCCTTCTTGTAGAGTGTGTCAGTATTGTGTGACCAGTCTAGTTTATTGTTCAGATGAACACCCAGGTACTTGTAGGATGTCACCATCTCAATGTCTGTTCCCTGTATGTTTACAGGTGCTGTGAGGGGTTGTCCTTACCTGCGGCAGTCCACCACCAGCTCCTTAGTTTTCCTCGCTTTGATCTGGAGGCAGTTCTGATGGCACCAGTCCACGAAGTCCTGGATAAGTCCTCTGTGCTCAGCTTCACCTCCGTTGGAGATGAGGCCAAATAAAGCCATCGGGGACAGAAACCGACTAAATTCCCCTTGTGTGCCGTGGCGGAGAGACCCATACAAAGTCCTGTGTGTGGGCTGCGTGTCTGCTTCAGGTGTGTGAGCAGCCCTGAAGGTTCCGAGGATGGCCGTCGGCCGTGTTTCTTGGGCACCTGCAGCAACGGAGGACGATGTATCAGTCTGTGGTGCCGCTTTGTCCCTATACGTGGCACAGTGACCACATAGCTGGAAGTTGCACTGTCCTCATAATCTTGCGGTGTCCGTGCGGGGCTTCTGTGCACGGGAGGTCCGCTGTTGGGAGTGAGTCAGGTTTGGGGAGCTTGGTGGAAATCAACACAGTCGGTGCCAATGTTCTTCTCCGTTCAGGCTGTTTCTGTGCGTTGCTTGTGTCACTGATCCTCGTGTGTCTCGGTCCCAGCGCCACGCTCTCTGTCCGGCCCTGGAGGTCACCATCGTGGAGAGAGGACAAGGCGCGCGCACTCCCATGTGGATGCGAAGAATGTAGGCGATCCCCGATCTCTGGAATCCACGACGCGGTGAGAGGCGTCACCGCTATTTCATGTCAGGTCACCAATGTAGAGGGTGGAAAGGAAAGGATGTTGAGGCGAGGCACGAGCGTAGGTTGGCACAGATTCTTTATTGACCCTCTAACATGAATACAGCCTGTTGGCCCCAGCGTTACCCGCTGGGGTCCTGTTGGATGGTCTTGAGCAGTGGTTCTCAACTGGTCTGGCTTTGGGACCCACCATCACCCCTCAATGAGAAGCTGCGACCCAAATCAAAGATTTTCAAACTGTCAAATTTACTGAATGTAAAGATTGTGCATTTTGAACCTGAGGCAGAAGAACAGAATATCACAGTATACAAACACAAAACAAATTTAAAGTGTACCTATGGTGGTCGTGAAAAAAAAGATATTATATTGAGCCCCTGTCTCATGTTCTAGTTCAAGTTTAAGTTGAAATTCACGTTCAAAGCAATTTGATATAAATCCATTGCTGATGTGCTGGTTCAGCTATGTCAGCAAAACATGGGTGCAGCCATACTAGCAGCTACATGGCCTTCCAGGACGCTTCCTGTGATGTAATTTCGTGGCTACCGCGATCTGGATCAGTATTGGCTGAGCCTCGAGTACCTGGATGTGCAGCGGCTTTGGGGATATTCAAATTCAAATTCAAACGTTTATTTCAAACTCAGGGTTCATATTAAATGAAGAACTGAAACGAGTAGATAAATAAATAAATAAATGCTTAAATTCAGCGGCTTGTCTCATCTGATCTGAGCTAACTGCTGCAACATGGAAGATGATTCTAAAACTATATACAGAGCAGCAGACACTCGGTGCTCTTGTAAAAACAAAAACATACAATGCGATATGGATATTGCAACATGGCGGAATGTAAAGCCTTTGGACGTCTGAATAATAAGCGAAAAAAACAAAGAAACACTTTTTTGGTGTCCCCAAACCCAGCTCACCTTGTCAGAAGATCGGAGCGGAAACAGGGCACAGACGAATAATTTCAGACGAAATTGCATTGTGTGTGAGGACCACTTCGTCACTTTAACCCTCAGAAGACCTTTCTGGCTCAAACCTGTAGCCATCTCGCCTGAATTCTTCCGCACAGTCAGAAAATTCGGCCATAATAGAACAAAAACAACGGACAACAGCACCGTAATTGTGGGGAAACGCTGATTATTGTCTTTTCCTATCCACGAAGTGACGTCACATCTGCATGTGTCATGGCTGCACCCACAGTTTTCATTGGCTGCCCATGGCCAAGGTCCTATTTGAATATATGTCTGGTGGTATATGGCTGGCAAGAATTATTTACCAAAATAAGAAATACTTTTTCATAATGTTTTCAAGTTAAATGCGTCTTCACGACCACCAGAGGTACGCTTTAATGATTAACCAAAATGACCAGTAAGTGGCAATACAACAGAGGGAACATTTCCCTTTAATGCTGAATCAGCTGCATTTTAAATTAAAAATTAAACAAAAAGTGCAATTCAAAAGAATTCAAGTCTCAAAATGGACTTTTCTTCTGATTGTTTTTTCAGTATTTACCTACTGATAAGGTTATGTGCTTTGAAGAAAATGAAGGAAGACTCACTAAAACTTGTAACAGTGACATCATAGACCTGAGTCTGGAGGAATTAATGGGAGAACTGGGGATGTTTTTTGCTCTTGACAAGAGTCTCATTGTCTGGAGTTATATTAGACCAGGGGTCACCAACCTTTTTGAAACCAAGAGCTACTTCATGGGTATCGAGTCATGTGAAGGGCACCAGCTTGACACACTCCTCTAAAATAACAAATTGTATATATATATATATATATATATATATATATATAAATAATTTCTCAATAACTTAAAGTGGGTAACAGACAAGATCAATATTCAACACTTTATTTTTATTAATCTCAGCAATTGTTCAGATGATCACTTCTACATTTCATTAAAAAAAATGTCCAGTTTTCACCAGTCCCTTTTAACCATAAAAAACTAAACCCTTTTAATTCATGAACTATGTTGAACCATGTTTGAAAAAGTTATGCAACATTTAAGAAAAATCAACTTTCATATTAAATAAATCTTATCACATTTTTAACTGAACAAATCTGCTGCAATTCTGCTCAAAATCTGTTACATTTAATAAACACACTTTTGTGTGTTCTTCTTCACTGGAATTATATCCATACAGTTCTTGCCAAGAATCATGCTGGAGTAAGAACCAGCGCTGTCCTTTCATGAGGAGAAGCTAAACAACGCTGAGAGTGCTTATGTGCACGGTGGAGCAGTGGTTAGCACCGCGGCAACAGTTTACCCTCAGCCAGGGGATCGTGGGGATCGTGGGTTCGATCCCTGCCCCTGACCAACAGTGATCTGTGTGGAGTTTGCATGTTCTCCCCGTGTTTGCATGGGTTTACTCCAGGATTTCTCCGGTTTCCTCCCACATGCCAAAAACATGCAGGTTCGGGAGTTAAGGGGCGCTTGCGCACGCAGCGACCGGCAGCTGGTGGCTTGTCACCGGACTGCAGAAGAAATCTACCTACGGGTACAAAATAAGTCAAAAACAAAAAGAGTGGGCAGCAGTGGGCCACAGTCACCCCGCAAATGAAACACACGCAACTTCCTTTCACGGTAGTAAAAAAGAACTCTTCCTCCTGCTCACTTTGAAAATGATAAATTTTCTGTCTTTTTTTGCCATGTTTTGGGGCTAGGAAACTGCACTCCGCTCACCATCTTCACTGCCCGCTAGCTTACGCTCCACAAGCGCGAAGGTTTTGTCATGCGCACAATACTGACCTTTGAACTAGGTCAGAGTTCACCTTAACGTTACGTATAATAAACATATTTTCATTTTTTTTATTTTTAAGACATTGTCATTTTAAAATCTATATAAATGCAAGTGTGATTTTAAAAAATAGCGGCAGAAAAAATTACATCTTAGACGCAGCTCACTTGCGAGTTGTGCTATTTTTAGAACAGGCCTGCGGGCGACTCATGTGGTCCTTGCGGGCGACTTGGTGCCCGCGGGCACCACGTTGGTGACCCCTGTATTAGACAAAGCGACTCTGAGGTCATGCTCAATGTCCAGTCTGTTTCTCTGTTTTGTCTTCAGCTGAACCAGAGCTGAGAAGCCACTCACAGAGATAGGTAGTGCTGAAAGGTAGGAGGGTTCTTACTGCTCGAATGGCAAGAGAAGGATACTCGCTCATCACAGCGCTGCACCAGAATTGCGAGAGGCTTACCTCTGTGAACCTCTTTTTCAGCGTGCGGTCACATGATAGCTCCACCAGCTGACTCTCTTCATTGCTTGGCAACGTAACGCTTTCCATGTCGATTCCAAAGGGATCACGTATCCAGTCCGTTTCGCCATGCTCAATTAGCATATACAAACAAACGTTGCGAGTCTTCTTCTATGGTGCGAAATATGGTGTCGCCCACCACCTACTGCCATCTACTGTTACGGAGTGTGAATGACACTATGTTGATTTATTTCTTGATATTTTATTTGCCAGGCAACAGCCCACGACCCACTGAAAACAGGTCCGCGACCCACTTTTGGGTCGCAACCCACCAGTTGAGAATCACTGCTCTATATTATGGTCTGTGTGTGTGTGTGTGTGTGTGTGTGTGGTTATTATATTTAAAACACACACACACACACACACACACAGTATCTAGGCGTGCCTTCGGGTTCTTTTGGCTATGAAAATTGTGCCCTGGCTGAAAAAAGGTTGGGAAACACTGCACCATTCAAAAGTTTGGGGTCACTTAGAAATTTCCTTATTTTTTTTTTTTTTAGATTTAGTATACTTTATTGATCCCCAGAGGGGAAATTGAGGGTCATCCACCACCTGGATGGACGAAGCAGCCACGATACAGTGCTATCCCTTAACCATTCACACACACATTCACACCTAGGGCCACTTTAGAGTCTCCAGTTAACCTTACCTTTTGGCCTGTGGGAGGAAACCGGAGAAATTCCGGGGTAAACCCACGCATACATGGGGAGAACATGCAAACTCCACACAGATCACTGTTGGTCGGGGGGCTGGGATCGAACCCACGATCCCACGATCCCCACGATCCCCTGGCCAAGGGTAAACTGTGCTGCCGCAGTGCTAACCACTGCGCCACCGTGCAGCCCATTTTTGAAAGAAAAGCACTGTTT